>CAEGAE010022400.1:0-16876 GCA_903067095.1 Girardinus metallicus | reverse complement strand
TAGATAGATAGATAGATAGATAGATAGATAGATAGATAGATAGATAGATAGATAGATAGATAGATAGATAGATAGATCTATTTTTGCTGTTCTGCTGTATTAGGGCTGCACAGCCAGGCTGTTTCTGATTCCTTCTCGTCTCACTTTGTGCTGTGCATCTTGTTTTTAGTTGGTTTATGAATGTATGTTTTTTCCACACATAACTCAAATTAATTGCAGCTGAAACGATTAATCGAATTAACCTTGATCAATCGATTCTTGAAATAACTAATTTAGTAATAAATTAATTGCTAACTGAAGGATACAGACTCTAAAAATTGCCATTTTCTCAAAGAACAACACAGTCAGAAAAGCAATTAAGCCAAAACTGAACAAAAAAATATACATTTTGCGTATAAACTGAAAGAAATAATCAACAGATTAGCAGGTTATTTTTTTAGCTGCAGATTCATCTTTGCCACAAATGATCAAATGTTATAGCATTTTTGCCAAAATTTTGTTTTCTTATTCAAAAAAATAATTTAATTGTTTGCTTATTTGCATTATTAGTGTATTTCAAATAATGTGTAAAAAAGTACTGCAACATTTTTTTTATCTGATTAATCAGCAAATTGATCGCTACAATAATTGATCACAGTCATTGGTTACACCCCTCATGTCTGTCCTCAGCTGGTTTCACGGGAAGATCTCCGGACCGACTGCGGTGGGAAAGCTCCAGCCGCCTCAGGATGGCCTCTTCCTGGTGCGAGAGAGCATACGCCACCCGGGCGACTACGTCCTGTGTGTCAGCTTCTCGAAAGAGGTCTTCCATTACCGAGTGATTTACCAAGACAACAAGCTGACCATCGACAACCAGCAGTACTTCTACAACCTCATCAATATGATCGAAGTAAGCGAAACACTCTGTACAGATCAATCACCTTCAGAGATTCGATTTGTCTCAGTATTAAAACCAAATATTAGAGGCGTTCGAGTGAGACATGAAGTTTAGGTTAAATAAGGCGTCTATCTTTAAACGATTCTTCAGAAATGTAATTATTTAACTTTAAGATGATTCAAGTATGATGGTTTATTGAGATGAATTCTTAGATTCAAATTTAAAGTGATTCATGTCATGTTTTCACCAGTTTATAGTAATTTAATAGTTTCATTTATTTCAGTAAAAAAGTGAAGCATATTCATTCATCACTCTCAGTGGTCGTATTGCAGATCTTTGTTAGTTCAAATCCTCATAAAAAATTTGTAATACAAAAGATCAGTTAGAAGGATTTTTTTCTTTTGTACATAAACATCATTCTAATGAAAAGTGTTTATCTGGTCGATATTTGGTTGGAACTCATTTAGCTTGAATTAAAGCATCAGTGGAGTGGGGTCAGCCTTTGGCGTAACTAAGTGGTTCAAAAATCTTGCTGCAGGATCTCATTTGAGATGTGACGAAAGAAATAAAGTGTCCTCTGAAGAGCTAAAAGTGGACAAAAATGTAAATTTACAAGAATATGTAAAGTTGCAGCCTGGTTCACAAGTATGTGGTTGATCAATCTGCGTTTGTGAATCATTTTCTGAACGTGTTTGCTTCACAGTCCACGTCAGGTTTTGGTTAAACCTGTTGCTTGCATACTCTGATCTGCCACACCTTTTCCTTCCACTCAACTTTCCACTAACATGCTTGCATACAGGACCTTATTGAGACCCAGTTTTTTTTTTAGCAATGACCTTTAGTGGTTTACCTTTGTGGTAGATGTTGTCAAGCCAACAGTCACCCCATGATTGGTGTAAGCCAGAATATAACATTTTTGTGTTTTGTGTATTTTTGAACTTTTTGAAGAACTGATTTTAGGTTTTTCACTAGCTGTAAACACAAATGCTCTCTTGAAACAATTAACTCTGAGTGCCTACAATGATTATCTGATATATAAAAAAAGACTAACCCAGTAGTTTTGTGAAATGCTTTTGTTTATCAGGCTGAGACCTGCTGAGACATCAAATCTAAGAGGCTATTTTCAAACTATATCAAGGTTTTAAAGTGTTTTTTTAGATAATATTTGGCCTTAAATTGGAGTGAAGTTTTAATTTTGGTCAGCAAGTATTAAGAATGTCAACAATTTTTATAAGGTGCCACTTCCTCACCTTGTGTAATTTCTGATCTTTGATGAAGTCTGGCCCTGACCTTTTGACAGTGCAAAATAGAAAAACACAAACAAAACCAAAAAAGCTTTCTTTCAGGAAGCTTTTTCAAAAACAGGTCTGTTGTTTAAAAATCGAAGTTTTTTTGTTTTTTTTTTTTATAGAAAAATTAAAAATGAAAATGAAGATGTGTTACAGACAAACTGATACTTTGGTGGATTTAATTAGTATCTATAGGAAAGAAATATTTTACCCAAGTTTAACCATAAAATGTTTCACTAAATCTCTGTTTTCTGCATTAAAATGTCTGCACTAAAGCCAGTCATTGACGGAAATCATTGTCCATTTAACAGCTCTAACATGTCGATATGCGGCGCATGAATTTGTGACATTTGAAATATACTAACTTACCAAATACTGGGTCATAGCATAAAGCCTCATTCCATTTTACCCTTTTATGGCTAATCAGTCGAAATCTCATGTCTGTGGCTGTGTGAAGACTCACACTGCAGCATACTTATCAGTGGGCTGCAAGCGTCTTTACGCCTGAGTCACTCTGTAACTCACTTCTGCTGAGGAAACAGAGGGAGGAAAGATACAGCTACTGGACTAGCCCAGTGTGTCACAACCTATTGCCAGACAATTTTTATTTTAGTTAAATTCAGGCGAATTTTGCGTTGTGGTAACACATGTGCATTCAACCAAACCAGATCCACGGAAATAGACAACAAATATTCGCCGTCGGTGACTAATTTGGTTTTCTTTGATGCAGTTTTACTCAAAGAACAAAGGCTCCCTCGTCACGACTCTGGTGACGCCCAGGAAGAAACAAGGAGCCAAGTCAGCTGAGCAGGAGCTGTCTAAAAGTAAGCTCAGAGTCAAGTTGTGTCTTCATATTTTTGTAAAAAAACACAACATTGTGCACTTAAAAACAGGATGTCACAGATGTATAACGCTTTTTGATATATTTGCAGTCGTTATAACGTTTGTCTTTTATAGCTGGGTGGCTGTTGGACATTACGAAGCTCATTCTGGGAGAAAACATTGGAGAGGGAGAATTTGGTGGTGAGTTTTGTTTCTTTACACAATGACACAACCTGCAGGGGGGGAGTTAGGAAATGACAACAGGAAATATGTAATCTTTTTATGGTATCTGGTTGAGAAGTATCACTGAAACTGCCTGACATGAAACAAGCCCCACGCATTATAGTGAAGTCCTTGGTAAATATGTTATTTATAGATAAGTTTCCTAACACACCTCCAAAAAGAATCTAAACATTACCTTACTTTACAATACATACAGCCCAAATCAGATATTTACATACACTGTGTAAAACATTTTAGCTTTTACTTTTTTAAGTCAGTTAGGATTAAAAAAAATGACTTTTAATCTCCAAATGTTGACATCATTTTAAACTCTGCTCACATATCTCTTATGTAATTGGTAGAATTGACTTTAAACCTGACTTTAGACTCAAAAATGTGCAACTTTCTTCAAGCTTCTCAGAAAACTTTGCTCCATTATCAAAACATTCCCACAACATGATGGCACCACCTCCGCACAAGCAAGCTTCTTCTTCTTTTCTCCCAATGTACCGACGTCATTATGTCCAAACCCTTATCATTTTAGAGTACTCAGACCCAGGCCCTCACCAACTTGCGCTACCACAAACTGGTAGATTTTCAGTTTGTGAAAATCTACCATGAACTCTGGTAGATTTTCTCTAATCCACTAAGGAGTGAAAATATGTTATAGACAAATATTTGCTTAAATATCCATTAACAGTTTGCTCCTAAGGCACAGAGAATTGTCTCGTTGAAATGTTGGCTGAGTTTTTCATCACATCACCCAAGGAATCGGTGTGTTTGAGGTGTTTCCTTAAATGCATATATATTTGTAAAGTAAATCAAATGTTTTGAAATAATCGGCGGTTTACACAACCATGATATCATCATCATCATCATCTCATCTTCCCCAAAGTGTCAGACTGAAGGAAATAATAAAAAATTAGCTTAAAGAAATGTAAGTCATTATTCTGGCAATTTACCAAATATAAATATTTTAGATAATCTAAATTTAAATCTGTAGTTAAATGTCTGGTTTTAACTCTACATAATATACACATAGGCATTTACACTTTATTTTTTAAACCATTTGCTTTTCACCCAATACAGTTTAAAATATGTTTATCAATGTCACAGTTTTAACTTTTTACTCTAATTTAAAAATATATATATATATATAATTGAGAACATTTAGAGACCAGATTAAAACAAAATGTCTTAATAAATATTAAATCTGTGTAATTTCCAACCCTCAGCTGTTTATCGGGGGGAGTACATGGGCCAGATGGTGGCTGTGAAGACCATAAAATGTGATGTCACAGCACAGGCGTTCATGCAGGAAACGGCTGTAATGACGTAAGTCCTCAAGCGTTTACCGTTTGAATTACCTTGGAACGCCTTCAGGCGTTATCTATCATTTGTTTACTGCAAAAAGCACACAAAGTTCTGGAGAATTTTACATACACTCATCATGGTCATAAATTTTGTGGTATTTCCTGGCTTTTAATCATTTAGCTGAATTATTTTTCCACTGGTAGAAAAGCGAACACCAAAACTTCAGGTGCAACTTTCAATTTCTCTAATCCACTCAGGGTTGAAAATATATTGTAGACAAATATTTGCTCAAATATCCATGAGGAATTTACTCCTACACCACATGCTTTTAATAACCATCAACAAACCTTTGGCAAACATATAAATATATACAAAATCAGCCTGTTTTATCCATTCACGTCCAGTTTTGAAGCACATTTCGGCTCATTTGTGTCCAATTTGTTACTTTGAATTGAAGAATTTATACCTAACTCTCCTCTATTATCCCATTCGCTTTGTGGAGTACACCAGTACAAATGGCAGCAACACCTCAGCATGATGGTGCCACCACCAGTGCTGCATGTTACAGTGTTCCTAATTGATCATCTCAGTTTGGCTCAGTTTGGCTCAGTTTTTTTTGTTTTTTTTACCTGTGTGGATGAGAGAAAATCTAAAATAGAGTCAACGTTTCACAGCCACTTCTTGTTTTAAAAAAATCAGAAGTCATTTGCTGCATTATCCAAAGAAAAGTTTGTATTAACAAGAGAGATACAGATGATAGATGTATGTAAACGTCTGACTTTAGTTGTGCATCCCTGCAGTTTGGTTCAGAAATACATTGAAGTTGATTTCACTTCTCTCTGTGTGGCTTCCTTGTGTCAGGAAGCTGCAGCATAAGAACCTGGTGCGGCTGCTGGGAGTCATCCTTCACAAGGGGCTCCACATCGTCACTGAGCTCATGACCAAGGTAGGCTTAAGGAACACAGTTAAACCACAAAAAATTATTCATTCCCCCGGCGGATTCCTTTTTTTTGAGCGGCTGGTGCCTTTGTGTGAGATTTAAACCTAATAAGGTATGAATGAGTATCAATTATAATAAATCATGAAATAAATTATTATTCTGGTAAATATTACATTTAATCTCATGACTGCATCGCCACATATAAAAGGTGGTTATAACAATACAGACGCGACATGTTCTGCTGACTTATTTGTATTATGTGAGTAAACTTGTAAAAAAAACCAAAAAACTGTTATTTATCAATAAACTTCTTCTTGATTAATATATTTTTTATTATCTTTGTGCATTTTGTATTTGCTAAAGTAGTTTTCCATTCTATGATGAAGACATTTATCATAGATCATTAAAAAAGAAATTGCATGTTTTTTTCCTGCCAGTTGAGGGCGCTAAAATGCAGGCCCAATTCAAACCCGTCCGTTTGTCTTATTTTCTCTTTAATTATTGACATGCTTTGCTTAAAGGTTTGTGTTTACCTTTAAACTTTAGGTTCATGATGTGTTTGCATGTCGCAGGGAAACCTTGTGAATTTTCTCAGGACCAGAGGACGATCAGTCGTTGGCTCCCCTCAGCTGCTGCGCTTTTCCCTGTGAGCCTCATCAAACTGATCTCGTTATGTCACTTCTGTTTAGGGGAGACTTTTCAAACAGATGCTGATTTCTTCCATGTTGTGTTTTTCTTTGCACGTTCTGTGGTCAGTGATGTGTGTGAAGGGATGGAGTACCTGGAGTCGAAGAAACTTGTTCACAGAGATCTGGCAGCGCGAAACGTCCTGATCGCTGACAACAACGTGGCGAAGGTCAGCGACTTCGGCCTGGCTAAGGTGGACTCCAAAGAGATGGACAAAGCCAAGCTGCCTGTCAAATGGACGGCTCCTGAAGCTCTGAAGAAAGAGGTACACTAACTCTGTTGTCAAAAAGAACAATCTCCTCGTCTTACTGTTCAGGTCGCTTTATCTTGCTGACTGAAGGCCTGTTTACTCACTGTGGTGGTTACTATGCTTCTCTTTATGCACTAATTTAGTCAGTGCTTAAAGAGAAGACAGTAATTTGAAACATTGTCTGTGTGTTGTTCTCTGATCAATATATTGTCATTAATCAGTAACTGCAGACCTTACTCTCACATGTGTTAGTCTGAAAATATCACAACTAGAAAATGGGGAATTCCAGCAGAGAGGGGCAGATCATAAATACTTCCACGCACTTTTACATGCGTGGAAGTATATGTAAAATTATGACTTTTACATAAGTCATAATTAGGAGGAACATTTTAAGTAAAATTTGCTCCTTATTTTTTTCTTCATTTATATTTTGATTAACCAAAATCATAATGTAATTTCCTTTCAAATCTGTCCTCAATTTTTATCTGTTGTCTCTGCAGAAGTTCTCCACAAAATCAGATGTTTGGAGTTATGGCGTTCTCCTGTGGGAGATCTTCGCTTACGGCCGCCAGCCCTACCCTAAGATGGTACGTAGCACCTCTCCGTAGGGACGTTTGTGAATGTTTGTGATTTCACAGAGTCCATCAGCACACTACCGCAGAGCACACTAGCTGTTGGCACTCATTTGTTTTCATGCCAATAAATGTTGGTTACTAATTTGTAACTATCTGTAATCGTGTTCATGTAAAGAAGTCATTTAACGATTTCAGCAAATAGCCATCGGTTTAGATGAATTACAAAACTGCTCCTCAGCTGCCTGAAGTATTTTTAGTCCGTTTTTTCTTTCTTAATGACATAATCATAAATTAGAGTTGTTGTTTTAAACTTAATAAACAATTCAAGAAAGCTGTCACTAGCATTCATAAACTCTATATCATTTATGGCAGCAAGAATTGTCTCAGGTTTATTCTGCATAAGCTAAATTCTTGTTGATTCAATCACTCCTCTTTGTTTCTGTGCTTTAGTCTCTGAAGGAAGTGAAGGAGAACGTGGAAGCAGGTTATCGCATGGAGGCTCCAGAGGACTGTCCTCCTGGTGTTTACGCCATAATGAAGCTCTGCTGGGAGCAGGAGCCACGGAAAAGACCTGGTTTCTCCAAACTGAGAGAAAAACTTGAACAAGAACTGAGTAAAATGAGCCCAAGCTCTGCAACCGGGCGTCAAGAAGCAGCCAAGACTGGACTGAGTAGCTGAGTTTAAGTCTGTGCCCAGCATCTGTGAACAACCAGCTCCCGTTTGATGAAGACGTTTGGGACAAAGACCCTCAAACTAATTTAATTTATGGATTGGTAAAATGTCAAAGCGATAATGAGGAGGAGCGAACCTACATGGTTCTGATGAATTCATGGTTGTATACAGGAAATATTTATTGGTGTCACCTGTGTTTGAGGTCGACACCGTTTGGTCAAACTGAGTCGTCTCAAAAGCTTCGATATAGATTCTCGCTAAAAGAAGTTAAAAACTTCTCACTCAGTAAATGAAAATAGATTTTTCTTTATTTATAAAACAGATTTTAAACAGCAGCTTTTGACCAAAGTGTAGGTCATAAAATTAACAAAAACAGAAAGTGTTATACTGCTTTATATTATTTATTTATTTACACTGGTAAAATAAAATATTTGCTTTTTAATGTGAGAGATGCCTGGGACCAGATTATAGCAAAAAATGCTCATTTCCACCTGCAGTCAATGGAGAAGTTGATGTAATCAAGTATGATTCAACAGGTTATGAATTAGTGAAAAGCCAGCGTGGTAATTACATACATGTCTGATAATTTACTCTTCATATCTCACTAAAACCAAACAAACCAAGCTACAAACCAAAAGACAATTCATAAAATATTTTCATTACTTTCATAGATGAGCACAAATCTTCTTTTTTAGCAGCCATATTTTTGCCAAAGTTGCAAATATTTTATTATAACACAAAAATGGTCCAAACAACACAAAGCAAATGGTCCAAACACTTCATAATAATTATTACACCAAGCAACTTTACTCCTTATAACTCAGTAATAATCTCTAGTGCCTTATTTTCAGTCCAAGCTGAACTTATTCTTTGTTCACTTGCTGATTAAGACACTGCAGGGTTTTAATTCACTGTAAATTGGGCCACATCTCACTCTGTCTGAGAAGATCAGGTAAATGACAGAGGCCCTGTAGCTGGAATGATGTGTATGAATGATCCTGTATGTTTGTAATTTAAAATAACAGGTAATCTCCAGGTCTGACACCCAGTATTTCTTTTAGAGCCACAGCTACACACCATGTCTTCAAGGAGAACAGCAGTCAGTCCAAGGCTATTCAAACCTCATCTCGAACGTCTTGGTGCAGCTCAGATTCCTCTTGACAAAACAACGTAGATCCACTTAAACTGTAACGACAAAAATGGTCACGCAACGCCTCAGTGTCAGTGGTCCTGTTTTATCTGAAGCATTTTGCTTTTGCTACTGTTTTTGTGACCACATGTAAATAGTTTGTGTATAAATGCAACCCAATCATGTTGCTGTCTCGATTTATTTACACTGTTATGATTTTATTGGCATAAATTAAAGAATATAATATGTTATGTTCAAATGTTAATAAATCTGAATCTTGTTTTGTGTCTGAACTTAAATGACTGCAGCACTGGAGGGAATAAAATGCTAAATAAAAAAAAATAAATAAAAAAAACAAAGCAGAGGGGGTTAGCGTTCATAAAACCTTCATGATCAACACATCTTTATATTTTTTGGTTTTATATTTGGATTGTTTTTTTGTGTTGTTTTATGTCATTTAGATCACCTCCGAGTTCATTTCAATGTTTCCCTTCAGCTCCTCTTTTCTCTCCCAGCTTCAGTGTTTTCTGTTAACCAGTCCAAATTCCCAATACTTTAAAAGCCAGTTACTTTCATTTCCTCCTTGCCAGATTCTTGTTCACCTTTATGAACAAGGATCTCTTGTCTGTTCGTCACGTTATTCAGTGGTAGGGGAACCGAAATGAAATGTTAAAATTGAAAAACTGAACTGAGGTTTCCAAATCTAGATGTTTTCGGCATTGATGCTAATTCTGGTCTTTTAGGAATCCGCATTTTTACCAATATAAAGCAGTTACTGATCTAGAACTGAATAAAATCAAGGCATTGCTTATGTTTGAACTGTACCACATTTTCATCAGTGTTGTATTTAGCATTGTGTTCTTACCTTTCTAGTTTACACACCAGTGATGTTCTGGGATGTTTCACATTAGGTCCACATGCATTTTGAGGGATGTTTAACCTTCTTCAAACCTTTTAACATTTAGTTTGTCGTACTCCTTACTGTCGAAGTGAGAGGGAACATTATGATGAGAGAGAAAGATCTTTCTGAGGCCCTCAGAAATTACATTGCAGCAGCTTTTGAGTCTGAAAAGAGGCTTAAAGAGATCTTTAACAATTTCACTGTGCTGAAAATTGTGTACAAGTGGAGGACATTTAGGACAGGAGTGACTGTCCAGGTTCACACTGAACGCAGACCGCAAGATGCTAAAAGAAGTCTCCAGTAACCCCAAAATACGATCAAGGGAACTAAAACAGATTCTTGCTAATGTCGATTGGAAAGTCCTTGTCTTTACAGTTGATGCAGGACCGAGCTGCAGCAGCCAATACAGTAATTTTTCACTGTAAGCTTCATTATAAGGCCGGAAAAACACTTAGATTTCAGGTAAGATAGACTGAGACCAACAAAACAACACCCTCAATCTAGAACACATATTTACAGAACAAGCACAAGAAAACAGGCTGTAGTATTTGAAAAAGCCGCCATTTAAACTTGGCTTCCTGACTTGCTGGTTTTCTATGGGTTAAGCTGATGTAAAATCACAGACAGAAGACCAACATCAGGAGACTGAGTTTAGTTACATGGAAGGGAAACAAAGGTTTAGAGTGTTAACAATATGAGCATGAAATGATTATCAGAGGGAATGTAGTCAGCAAAGATTATTTTGAGATGTTGATTTTTATTGCATGTTGATTTTACGCAGAAATTTATCCGGCTGTGTGTAAACTTTGCCTGGAATAGAGCATAATTTTTCTTCAAGAGCATAGTTAGTCCTGGTTCCTCCTATTGTGTATTTATTTTAAATTAAATGACTGATTTTCGTCCACCAGAGTCATCAGATACATGGGGCACTTTGATTCAATTCGTTCAAATGTAATTTCTTTCATGAGACTAAATCTAAAGGAAATGAACATTTATTCCTGCTTTCTGTCCCCTCTTTGAATATTGAGATTAGAACAGCGATTTGTGTTATCCACTGTCCTCCAGGGACATCTTTGGCTTTTGTAGATACTCAATATTTTTCTGCTTCACTAATCTTGGGGGGAACATTTTTAATGATCCACACGTTTCGTGTACTGCAGGCCACATATGTCTTGTTGTTTCCTTTTTTATTAATTTTTTTTTTTTTTTAAGAAAAACATAGAGCAAGATGTTAATTTTCACAGTAATGCTAAAATATTTCCACTTCAAATCTCACCACAGAATGAAGCCTTCTTTGTGGGATTGTTGTCATGTCACAAGACCAAATTAAAGATGTCATTTGACATAAGTCTGCGTAAGCCTGGTGTTTATCAGTATCCCAGAGGACGGAGCACAAATTGCAGCTTGATCCTCTAACTCTTGTTATCATATGGTGAGAGTGGGGGTCCTCCACGATTTGTTCAATCTGCTCTGTGTTTTTTCTAAAGCCTCTAATGGGATGAGCAGCAATTTTCTGCTCAGGGATTTATAAGAAATCAAACAAATAATAATAAAGATGAAAAAAAATGATGGTGCAAGCTTCTAGTGTCGAAATATCGCCGGACGTTTCTTCGCTCCGGGCTGTGTCCTGGTGTAGATGGATATCGGGACACAAAGCCTTCACCCATATGTCGAGGAGTGTGCTGAGATGCTTTTCTCAGAGGCTCTAAGTCCTTAAGTTGCGCTTTCTACAAAGACTTAGAAAACAGCTAATCTGCTGAAGCAGCAGCAGCAGGCCTGAGCAGACAATGACCGATCACCTGTTGCTTTCACCTGATCCTAGAGAGTGGATGGAAGACCCTGATAAACAAGTTGTCACTTTATGATTTCTGGCTTTGTCTGCAAAACATGCAGGATTTTAGTTTTTTTTTCTTAACTTCTGTCTGTGTATTGTGGCTCCAAGCTGATCTGAAACAAAACATGTAAGTTGAAATCTAAACTGCGTTAAATTCAATTAGTGATGTAGACTCAAAACAACAAACATGCAAACTCTGTTTCTGAAGCAAAATGTCTCAAATTATCTCAAGTTGCTCTTGAAAGTCCAAGTCAAGTTCTACTGCTGCTGCACCTGGCTGCGTGTGCAGCAGTGTGTAAATGAATGGTTTGGCCTAACCTAACGGGTTTATCTTGGTATGGTTTAAGTAGATTTTGGTGGGTTCAGATCAGGTCAGAAACTGGTTGTCTGAGCCAATTTAAGCATCAGAACCAAGATGCTCTTCCTAGAAGGAGGCATCTTCCAGGTATCAACTCCTCGCTGGATGGTGATGTTTTTCTTTACAGAAGGATTTAGCCCGTTAAAAGCAAAAATCCCAACAGTGCATAACCAGATGTTTTTGTGTACTTGAGTGTTACATGGATTAGAAAATATTGGTTATAATACCCATCCATTTCTTAATGGGCTTGCAAACCTAAAGCCCCACTGGGAGTATCTTAAAAGCAATTTACATTTCTGTTTGTTTTATTCACATTTGTAGATATTAAAAAAAAAATGTGATGACTGTTAATTCTCAGTGATTGAAATAATTTCTGCATTAAAAAAAAAATCAAAACACACACAGCAGTTGTCAGAAGTTTACATACACTTTTCACTCTAATAGTTTATCTTTTTACTTCTTTTATGGGTTTGTTGGTTAAAGGGAGGGGGGGAATCACAGTTTTTTTAAGCTAAATGTATAAATTTGAATTTATTGGCGATTTTCCACTATACAAAATAGAAATTTATTTACACTGCTTAAAAAGATAAGGCCCTTTTTTCCTTCCTGTCTGACATTAGATCAGATTTCACATTTCCTGTTTTGGCTTTGTTAGCATCACCGTAGGCCAGCGGCGGTATCACCTTTGCTTCCCCACAAAAGGTACTGGGTTCAAAGTTTGCACAGACTTACATCAGTATCATAGTGATGTGGTGGGACTATAATGTAACCATATGAGCAAAGAGCTTAGTGTAGCACATAATGCAAACCTGCAGCATGTAAATAAGTCAAATCCAGCAAAGTTCAAAGTTAGACTTACAACTTTACGCAATGAATTTGGAAGGATGTCGAAGTTTCTTTGCCAAAACACATCCATAGCAGAATATCTCCACTTGAAATAACACAAATAAGCTGGGTTTTTTTTTTAGTTCTCTGGTACAAAGTTGTGATGTGTGTTTTAAATATTTTCAAGATGGAAACACAAAAAGCACTAGATGTTATCTAGAGCTCAAAATTTGAACACGATGTTGTGTTTTGTCCATTTGCTCTCATTGATGTCTCATTCAGTTGGTTAAATCAGGACAACTTTAATGAATGTGATCAGGGGTTTTAGAGCAATCGGAAAATGCTTTGCACGTAAAGAACAGACACCATTTTAGTAGCCTTGAAGTGATGGAAGATTAAAGAGTACTTTAAAAAGACAAAAAGTAAAAGAAATTAAACGTTACCGCTTTATTTTTGCTAAATAAGAAGTAAAATTATCTGAGTCAAAAATGGCAGATTTGTTCTGAAAGAAATTATTAACTAGTGATAAAAAAATGGAGCTGGCCCTTTTCTGAGTGACAGCGATTATATCAGTTTACTCAACAAATGAGACTACACATGCTCCGGCAGTTTAGTGTGAAGGTTTACCTGCTGATAGGTAGGTGTAATTCAATTACCAAAATTAGCTTAAGAGCTGCTGTCTGTTTCTCGGGTCCTATCTGACAGTGGAGGCGCTTGTTTGACAAAGGTGCTGATTGTCTTAATTATCAAAATAATGGAGGCTGTAGTGGATGTGCTTCGATTCCAGGGCAGTTTAAACGGTTACAGATAATTGAGTAGTTCTACATTGAGAGAAGCAAGCTTAAAACACAAACAAAATTTTTATGGAATGATTTTTTTATCACTTAATTTTCTTTGAGACTGCAAATACATTTCAATGAAATTCAACGTGTTTTAAAAAGGCAGAAGAAACACATTAAAAAGACTTGAAAACATCCAAAGGACGACGTTAAACTTTTGGGTTTGACTAAAGAAGCAGAAAATTGCTAATCTAACGCCAAAAGATAAACCGATCAACCTTTAGTCTTAAATGAAATTTAGCAATAATTTTATAGTTTTAATTATGATTTGAAGAAGCCAACTGTTTTTGAACATCTCAGCATTTCAGTGAGCTGGCTCTCGACCGGAAAAGAAGACACAAGAGGAGAAGAAGAAGAAAGCAAGGGAGAGGTGTTGTAATCCAGTAATCATATTTAAATAATAAATGTGAACCGAGAATAAAGCCAAGAAGAACTAAGTGAATTAAATAAAACAGTTTTCTGTTTAATCTTTTCATTTTTTACAATGGATTTCAATCTAAAGTACATATAAAATTTCTCCAAACTGTGTGAGACAAATACGCTTTTCGTAAAGTAAGTCGGACATGTGTAGAAGGAGAGCTGCACATATCAGATAGTAGTAAAATCCGAATGAAATTCATTCCTGAGGGGTTTGAAACATAAATGCTCAGAAAAAATTTCAAATAAATAACCTAAAATCTTAAAATAATACCTTGACTCACTTCCTCTCCCGGGCAGAGAAAACTGCAGGTTAATTTCATTAGAAAATCTATCACAGGTAAAGTTAGCAGATTATTTTAATTGAACTGAAGTTTAAAGTGAGATAACGGAAGAATAATACTGAGAACATTTTCAGGAGAAAAAAAGATGTCTTTAAAGTAATATTTTACTTTTACTATTTTCTCCTGACTGGAAGTAAGATCAGTTTTTTGAGTGGCTCAGCCAGAGTCCCCACTTAAATCTATTGGAGGAAACTGAGGATTAGAGTGATGATAAGGAGACCTTCCAACTGCAAAACCTTTCAGTTCATCACCTGAAATGATCAAAATACAAATGGAAACATTAGCAAAGACTAATTGTCTCTGGATCTTAAATCTACACCATCCGTCATCACAAATAAAAATAATTTTCAATCTAAAAATGCCGGAGACAAGAATAATTTAGGACTTAACCATAATAAAGAAAAATAAGTGTATTACTGTGACGGGGTTGAAAACTCTAACTAAAAGCAGTCAAGAGATTATTTTGAATAAAAACAAGTATTTCTTGATAAACTGAACTTTATATACATATTTGCTTGCAACATGGACATTTTTGAGTCATTCTCATTGTGCTCTCATGCTTTCTGTTTGGGGAAGGAGAATCTCAGGAATGACAATCAAATTGTGAAGTAGTTGGATCAGAAATGAAGCAAAACAGAGAAAAGCCTTCTGAGAGATCCTTGCATCTTTCTGAGAGGTTCCAGCTGGCAGCATTTCAGACGCAACAAACGGTGCAACTGAAGAAGATATAGGAAAATATAGGAAAAGTTGCTTCTTAATGTTTAGATATAAAAACATTGATACTAATATCAGTTTATTTGATAGATATGCAGGAACGAGTTTAAACGATGCTGACTTCCAAGCAAAGCATCACCATGTAAAGCATCCTAAACGGTTTGTGGAAAACTCAATCTAAGAAGAGCCAATCAAAACAGAGCTGTGTGTATGTGTGGGGGGGTGCACGTGCGTGTTTTTGCGTGTGTAAGTCAATGACAGACATCTTACGGTCACATGAACTTACCCTCCCTAACTCTGCTCCCTCCCCACTAAGCTGACACTGCGCATTTACACGTTAGCTGCTTTTACCTCTAATAGGATCAGCAGGACTTAACTTTGTCATCTGATAAAACTAAGCAGCTTGACAACTACACTGCTCCTTCTTAACCAATTTATGCTCAATTAAGATAACTGGGAAACCTTGGAAGGACAAAAATGTTTTCAAGAAAAATATGAGAAATGAGCATCCTGGTGCTCCATAGGCTTGTTGGAAAATGAGAGGAATTTTTCAATAAATAAGTTTTAAATGAGAAACATCTTTATATATGTTTATTCCTATATTCACCTGGCAAATTTCAAAGAGAAATTTCAAGCAGTGTAATGTCACAGTTTCAAACCTTGCTCTTTTGTTGTAACAACTTCCCGCCACAATATATATAAAAAACACATTTTATATTAACGTTAAGCTATAAATTGACAGCATTAGTGTATAAATATGATGTATTTCAGTAATTCAATGGCTACAACAATGATTAAACATTTGATTTTGGAGCTTGTTTGCAGTAGTTTCCTTGTATCTGTTTTTGTTTTTCTTTGCGTGAGCTTCTCATGAACACACAGGTCTCCTCTTTATCAAAATCTGCAGGCTAAACTTAACCACAAAGCTCCACCACTATTTGGGTGAGAGATTTTAGGTGTGTTATCCGTGCCGGGGGAGCAAATTTAGAGTTGACCTGCCAAAGCATCCTGCAGAGAGGACTAAGGAAGTCTGAAACTCTCCCTTCTTTCCAGCTCCACGGGTGTTTTTATTCCTCACAGCAGCTTCACAGTAAGCAATTCAACAAACTTTGCGCAGTGTGTGAAATTTTTATATGTATGATGTCTATCCAAAATGATTTCTCATCAGCCTGACAAACATTTGAAAAGGTCAGAGGTGTGGATCCACAGTGACACTTTGGTTACGCTCAACTGGGAGTTATTTTTGTTCTAATTCACTGGAAAAGTTCCCACCCATTCAGAGTTATGACAGCAATTATATGTTCAGATCAGCTGATCTGTATGCATGATGTAAACTGTGGATATATGTAAGAAATACATAGATGTAGACACAAATAAAAAGTTTTTTCTGTGCTTCTCTTCATAGTTTCATAGTTTTTCAGATTTTTTTGTATTATGTGCACAAATTATTGGGGGCTGGACTTCGGGACATTGTGTTTAAAATTTTACAGCTGGTATTTTTCTTAAACAAAACGAAAATTAAAATGCCAGGTCTGGATGCTTTGTAGTGTCATAGTTAAGTTGCACAGTGTCAGGTTTGAAACACCTTAGACATCATTAAATACACTAAAACAGAGAAGAGACAAGAGATTGAATAACTGTGAACTCGCGAGGAGAGCAGCAAGAGACCAGGTTAGTTACAGTCTCCTACCTACTCTAACCTGATTCCGCTGCTCTCCTCTCTTTTTATTCCTTAGGGTGGTCCCTAGTTACATCAAAGCTGTAGCCACTAAAGGTTGGGGCCACACAGTCTACAGCTCACTGACACCTTTGAATGTCTATGACAAACAATTGTAATACAGAATGAGGGGCCTCTTAACAAACAATT
>CAEGAE010022398.1:0-91425 GCA_903067095.1 Girardinus metallicus | reverse complement strand
TGGTGTGTTGAATTCTGGGTGTGTTAACCTGCATTTTTGCATTCGTGTGTGTGTGTGTGGAAAGGCATGTTGATACTAATTAATTAACTAATCATTTAAGTAATTTTAAACTACAAAATGAATATTTTTATGTTATCGATTTTTTTTCTTTTAAAAACAAATCTATCACTTTTCCTTATTTTTGATTAAATGTAACATGGTTTAGATTAAGTAAGGTTTACCTAATTTATTCAAAACTCTAACTCTGTACTTGTAATTTATTAGATATAGATGAGTAAGGTGTACTTGAATTCATTGTATTTACATTTACTTATTCAAGTAAATGTAACTGAGTAAATGTAACTAATTACTTCCCAACTCCTGTAAACTTTAAAAATCAAACAATTTGCTTATTTCTTTGTTACATTTTAGATTAATTTATAGCAGTATTTAATGTCATCTTTGTTATGCATTTAGCGGTGAATATTAATTTAATTCAGTAAACTGCAGCAGAAGGTTTAGCTCAGAGTTTTGATCGTTCGGGTGATTCTACCTGAGGCGAGACATGCTGCTCCGCCTGCGGGGTGCTTTGGCCGCCAGAGACGGCAGCCTGAGCGGGGCTCTGCTCCGGAGTCCAGGCGGCACAGAGCCGGGCGGCAGGCGGCTGCTCCTCTGGACGGACCCGCAGTGCCACAGCCCGCTGAGGAGCGCCGTGGGCGGAGCGGCGGCGCCGGGTCCGCTCATCTGGGACGCTTCTCCTGCAGGAACCTTCTCGGCTGGGTCTGTCATGAGGATGGGAGCGAGGTGAACCTGCCAGGCCGCTGCCGCGCCGCAGGGGGCGGATGGTGGACGTACCGTTACAGGCGCGTTTTACTGAGACCGGCATGAATGATATATGAGCATTAATGATGCAGAGCTGCAGCTGCTCAGCTGGGCGTTAGGTGAACTGTTCCTTCCTCCGGCTCGGTTTACAACCGAACAGCAAAACGGGAAAAGCTCTGAAAACTGCAGGGTTAAAAAAATATATAATAATCCAAGGTATTCCTCCTAGAAGCAGATGAACTGCAAATGATCAGAGTATAAACAAAGATCTTGATTTTAAATTATTTTAACTTGAAGGAACTCGACTGTACGGAAGACACTGAAAATAACAACTTCTTTCTCAAAAGATAAGTTAGAATAAGAGGGAAAAAAAGCCAGAATTTTGAGATTAAAGTCAAACTTCTGAGAAAAACCAGAATGATTTTTTTTTCAGTGGCCTCTTCTGTACTATCTTATGATTCATTATCTGTTTTAGTTTTACTGATTTAAGAATAATCAGTTCAATTCCTATTTTTTTTCTTCTGCAGGTTTTTAACCTTTTGTAAACTTCCAGTATTTCAGTTTTTTGCAAGCAAAAGATACAAAATCAAATTCAGAAGTGAAAATAATTAATTTCCCATCTGATTTGTCTGATGCTGCAGATTCTAATGCCGCGTTTCTCCTCATCATCTACTGAGGATAAACAGCTGAAAACCATTTTCTATATGTCTATTTTACTAACAGCTTTGGGACCAGAGCCCAGAACCCAGACTTCCAGGACCCGCCAGCAGCTCAGGCGAGACGCGAACCAGACCCAGATGGAGTCCGGATCGTCTTGCTGCGTCCGAGTTGGACTTCCTCCAGGGTTGACAGCCAACACTGGGCATGGAAGCGTGTAGCAGCGGCGGAAACTTTGCACCTTTAGCCTTAGTTATATCTGAGCTGGAGGCAGCGAGGCGGAGCCGCACAGATTGTCCCGGTCCCGCCAAATACAGGCGATACGTTCACCTCCCAACAGGTACCGACAGAGAACAGAGTGACTGAGTAAGAGTAGCACTACTTCAACATTTTCACTGCAGTAAAAGTAAAAAGATTACTCGAGTACTGGGTAACTGATCAAAACAATAATTTAATATTTAAGAAATGCATCATCAGATGGACCAAAGTATAAAGTTCTGTGGAAATGTTGCCATTTTAAAGACCGAAATGAAATAATTACAAGTCCAGCAAGAGAAACATTTTTCCAAATACATTTTTCAATGTTAATGCTTACAAAACTAAAACAAACACTACAGGAATGTCTGGTGAGTTTTCAGCTAAAACAAACTTGTTCTTCAGTCAGTGACGTTACTCACAGCAGTACAATATTCATAAATTTTACTTGATGCTTCAAGTAAAAGTAAAATGTACCATGTAGCAAAAATACTCCTAAAAGTTCAATTCTCCCTGCCCCAAAATTACTCAAGTAAATGTAAGTTGATACTGCCCAACTCTGGGCTTATACTGCCTGAACTTCTGCTACTTTTAGGTCGAACAGCTGAATAAAGTCGGGCATGAACAAAAACGGTTTTTTGCTCATTTATTTTCCAACAGAAAAACAGAATCTGTTCGCTGGACGTCCGCCCCCTACTGGCTGCATCCCGGTACTGCAGCCTCACCTGCATCTCTCCTGGAAAGAACAGAAAGAAAACCAACGTCAGGAAATGCTTCCCCTTTAACTTTTTTTCTCCATATTGTTTAAAATTCTTTGAGAAATAGAATGCAAAACAGTACAATGAAATGCAGTGCAACGACAGCCGCTAGGAGGTTACAAATACTGAGACAATACTTTACAAAAGCATATCCAATAAGTATATTAGAGAGACAACTTAATGGCTTCCATATTGGTGGAATATCTAATAGTTTTCATATTTTGACCTCATTTTCAAAAAGAAGGTCAAACAAACACATAATGTAATTTAGCTAAGGCCCAGTTTACACATAGCCACTCTTCAGTTACACAAGCTCACGGCTCCAGCGTTTGTTTCACGCAGATAAAAACAGCTTTATGCTACTTAACCTGTTCAATTTAACACAATTCCTGATGAAGAATATCTGTGTTACCATAAGCACTTTGTTCATGGCGGACAGCTTAATAAATGGAGCTGGTGAGGTGGAAGCTAAGGGTGAAAAGCGCATGCGATGCCATGTTAAACTCACAGCTCCACCTAGTGGCCTGGTGTGATACTAAATGAAGCAAAAGATCTATATTCAAAGAAAAGGGAGAGACGATGCTTAATAAAAGTAGAAACTTTTCACATTTACCTTCCTGTGCCGAGTTGTGAACCATTTTAAATCTTCCTGATGGAGTTCAGCCTCCATGGCTTCAGGTGTGATTTTTACCTGCCAGAACAGAGGAGGACAGGAAGTCAGCTGGGAAAGCGTCCAGAGTTCAGAGGTCGCACAGACGACGGCCTTACCGTGGCCGCTCAGGTGGAGCCGTCAGCCTCCTCTGATTGGTCGAGGCTCCTGAGGTGAGAAGAGCACACAGTAAGAGGCTGGCTGTGATTGGTCAGCAGCTGTGTGTCGGGACGGTCGTGTTAGAATCAGTTAGAATGAGCTGCTGTTTGAGTCAGCAGGCATGAAGGCGGTCCTGGTACCGCAGCTGGTACCGACCCGGCAGAGCGGCACCAAAACTTTAAGACCCGACGCCCTTTTAGACACAAGGGGTCATCTAAGGTCAACAGGGACATTCTGGCATCACACTGAGACGGGAGGGAGGACGGTTTGGGCCGATCGGATAAAAAGGTTCTGTTTGGAGAAATGGGTCACAGTGCAGATGGATAAAACTTCCTCTGAGGATCTGGGAGAACCAGAACCTCCATGAGCTACAGAGAAGACAGAGAAGAAGAGTTTCGAGGCTGAACGCCAACCACAGGCCGGTTCTGATCCAAATCTTCTGGTTCTGCTGGCTGAAATATTTCCCTGCTAACACGACTGCAAACAATCAGCTGAACAGAACCGAGACGACCATCGACTGACCCAAAGTTTAAACTCAGACACAGAAAAACTGCAGAGGAAGTAAAACAAAGCCCGACCCGGTCCAAACCAGAGCGCTCCCAGTACCGACATGAAGAGGTACGCCTCCAGCTCAGGAGCATCAGAAAGTAAAACATAAAATAACCTTCAGTTATTCTGCCATAACAGAGACCAGTGATCAGTCAGGTCGTTTCTTGCTGCAGAAAAACGTTTTGCAGCCTAAACAGGAAGTGAGTCGTCCAGGAAATAAACCTGAGTTTCCAAAACAATAGAAGAATTAAAAAACTTTCAAATTTATGGATTTGTTTTTTCTTCCCATCAGGGTTCTGCTTGCAGGAAGCCAAGAACAGTTTATGCATTTACTGCAGCAAAGTGAGGCTCCATCATGCAACACTTTTCAAAATGTAATTATTTAGCAGATCAATAACTGAATTTAAGGTTGATTTTATTGACATTTTTGTCCATTTGGACAAAATTTTCCTTTTCACCATTTTCCTCAATGGCCCAATTTTTAGTCCGACTTTAGAAAACTGGAAATCTTAAGTCCATTATAAAACTGAGAAGGAAAAAACTGCCCACATATGGGGGAAAAAAAAAGCTCTACATTTTTTCTGTTCCTGCATAAACCAATGAAACTTCAGTTGTGCTCAAAACTATGAAATATTCAACAAACCTGAGAAAATTAACCCTTTAGAGGCGGTTTTGTTACATGAAGTCACTTTGAAATTGATGTGTAAACAGAGGAAATATTGACTCTCTGGATTATTTCCTCTAGCAGATTAAAAATTGACCGTCTTTGGGTCATTAAAGACAAAAATGTCACTTCAAAAAGCTGCTCAATATTTTTCTATTCACAATTCCATTTCATTAATGAAAAAACAATATATTGATCAGATATCAGGACTTTAATTACTTAAATGCCAGTTTGACTTTGTACAGATATTTTTAAAACAAAAATAAAATTATTTTCCAGATAAACATTTTGAATTGTTAGATTTTGTGGAATCTGATTTAAAATTTATGACTCAGGTCTCCGAAAGCTGGCTCATTAAAACCAGCTTTTGTAATTCAAATGTAATTATTGATCATAAAAATGTTCATTACATTTACAAAAAAATAAAATAAATAAAACTACCACCTGCTGAAGGTGAGGTGAGGAGTTCATCTCATCTGTTTATTTTAGTTCCACCCAGAGGTTCTGGGTTCAAACAGCCACAACGGGAGTTCTGACCGTTTCAGATCATTTCACGTTAATCTTATTTAGTAAATATTTAAATGTAATCATATCCGAGTTTCACATTTACGCCTAGGTTAACTCCAACAATAAAAAACCTCATTAAATACAACCCAACAGAAACTCTGAATGCCACAGAAAGGCTTCAAAGAGAAGCACAGTCATCCAACCATGCATCTTTGAAAAGCAGAAGTAGAGCCTCCTGTACAACCAACAAGAATGCAGCAAGTGGTTTCTGCATAGTAAGCCAACAACAAAACACGCATTTTCCAGCAGCCATTGTACAGAGCATACAGCTGTAAAACCAGCTGACCAAATGTGTTGTAGCTCAGTTTGGGTTGATGGGCACCAGCGCCGTGCCATGGATTGTGACTTAATCTGAAGGTTTTGAAATTGCTCCTTTTGTAGACACTGAAAAACATTAACTAGCTGCCAAAAACCAGCAGGGTGGATTATTCAAGCGCCTGGGATGGTTTTAAAGCACTGGAGACCCAAACGCAAGTAAAAAAACATGTCTAAACAAGCATGAATTTTACACAGCAGGTCTCCTTTAAGTAGCACTGAACATGTTTCTGGAATTACTTCCATTTTTCACTGATTCTCTGTGAATCAAATATAAAATAGTAACAAGAATAGGGTTTAAATGTCAGACATGTGTCCTAAAAATGAAACTGTATGCTTCATTTATGGTAAAATATGGTTTAAATCTAATATTCTTACTCTGAGACATTTATGTTTCAGTCAGAATTTGATTTTGAGTTGCTTTGCTAATGTTTAGGTTTCCGTAGTTCCAGACAGGAAGTGATGTTCATGTGGAATGGGAAGTAAAAATGTAAATAAAGGAGCTACAGCAGCGAGATAAACAAGCATTAAGCTGGTTTCCTACCCTTTAGTTCATGGTTTAAGATGAACATAAGAGAACAAACACAAACCAACTGATTTTTCTGACCTCTATCATTTATTGGAGCTAATTAGATCAAAGTTCAACAGTTTCAAAGATGATCTGGATATTTTTCCATCCATAAAGAACAGCTCTACTAAACCATTTCCTCACAGGTTGTCATGTATGGAGCAGAAACGGATCCAGAAACAGCTTGTACACAAAACCTGCCTGTTGTTTTTCTAGTAGAAAAGAAGTAACAAAGCCAAGAAGAAATCAGCGGCGCATGAATAAGAATGAAATCCGAATCTGTTTCAAATCGTTTTTATTTTAAGTAAATAAAAACCTTAACGGGAAGTATTATGAATTTTCCAGGCACATAGCACCATTTTACAGCCTAGCATATAATCAAGTAACTATAATACCTCCAGTTATTAGAAAAAATCTATATATCAAATATGTCAAAAGAAATTTTACTTCCTAATTTAACTTGGGCCTCTGTCTTTTTAAAAGCTCCTGTTCCTTCTGAAACGCCGCCTGGGCGTCGCCCCAACATGGCTCCTCTATCAAGCCTTTAGCGTTTTTACCAGCGTCGCTCTGAACAGCAGCTCCTATAATGAGCTCAGCATTGCTTTCCAATTGCTGCTGGCTAGTCTGAAGGAGCTGAGAATCGAAGGCGGGGCCAAGTCCACCCAGGCGTTTTGCACAGCTGAATGGTTGCCATGGAGATTAAAGGATTTCTCAAACACGTATGGAAAAAAAAAAAAAATCCAGGCAACACACCAGGTATGTTTTTGATGAGGAAGTGGCATTATAACATGACGGAAAGCTAAGAGTTAATTTTACATACTGCTGCCCCTTTAAAATGTAACATTCCCAGACCAGCACCATGAATATTTGCAGGAATTCAACCCGTTTTTACATTTATAAAAGAAAAGAAAATATTTCACACCAACCAACTTTATCTTTTATATTAAAAGACAAAATGTTTGTTGAAAGAAGTTCAACTGAAGTTAAAATCCTTCTGGCTGGAGATACTCAACGTGTTACTCCACACATTCTGATTCCGGTTCTGACCCAGTCAGATACACATGGGTGTATTGTTGCAAACATACGGAGAAAAGTAAAGTACTGCCCACACACACAGAGGTCAACACGGTGCTGCATTCCCACCCACACACCCCGGTCCAGGCCCGTTTCTGCACTGTGACGCCATCCTGTCAGTGTGATGCCAGAAGCCCTCAGCGCTCCTGAGTGAAGCACAGCTGGAATCAGAAACATGGAGGGGAGGGGACACTTACCTTACTGTTCAGATCATCTGTGTAAGCATACCTCTGGCTGCAGTGTAAACAAGTCCAGGCTCTACTGTCCACTGACCTCTGCAGAACTACTCATCGTCATAGTAACCCAACTGCAGAGGAGATGTGTGTATGGAGAAGCGGGCGGCCTGCCTCTGACAGCAGCTAACGCACCTCAGGTAGCCAACGTCACACACACACACACAACCACGCACACACACAGCGTCCACCTGCAAACGTTAAGCTGCCACTGGAGGCACTTCATGTTGGGATGCAACGGAGGTCAGAGGTCAGATTACACCTCAGTTCTTCTACTGGAAAAGTGCACTGAGACTTTTCCAGTACACACGGCTAACACCAGTAATTAGCAGGAATGTGATGCTAGCTGTTAACTGAACACATGCAGCGCAGCAGGTAAGGCTGCATGCTGCCAGTTCTGGTCTGAAATATTCAATTCTATAGCCAATTATACTGAGAACTCACTGAATGCTGCACTATGCACCATGACCCTAATCATCTGTGCCTGCAGCTGCAACCAACAATTGTTTTAGTTATTTTGATGATTAATCACTCAGGTAAGAAAAGAAATTGGCACATTGTGCAGATTTTTTATTTGTTTAACAACTTAAGCCTTTTTTTGCACACAATTTTATAGATATATTAATGCAAATGAAGAGATAATAAATTTATTGCATAAAAAACAGCATTGCTTTAATGAATTTGGACCAGGTGAAGTTAAAACTATGCCACTTGAGTTTTGTGTTTTTATCCTAAATATACATTTTCAGCAGTTTTGTCTTAAAAACGGCACTGAATGGGTTTATTTTTCAGTGCCAATTCACAATAAATTGATTTCCAAATTAGTTGCCTATTTCAATAACCAATTAATTATTAATCTTATTGTTTCAGGCCTATTTATCTCTAACCTGCAGTGGGTGTTCAGGCAGGAAGGGCTTCAGCTGAAAAATAACCAAACGTTTTTCTTTAGTGTACAACTGAATCTAAAACCATATTCATAAAAATCCCAACCTAAAGTAGCGACGGAACACATGAGTTTGATTCCTTAAGGCTGACTTGTTACTGTGAGTTGAACTGAAACGTTAGCATTAATATTTCATGCTGGTCAACCGGGAGGCACAGATTCCTGGCAGGTAAGCTACAAAAGATGCCCAGGTAAATAGCCTTCCTACTAGAGTTGAATAAACTCCGATGCAGTCAATCTGATGTTTTTATTACTGACTGGATAATTCAATTCAAAAGTCGTTAAAACATTCAGTAATAGTTTAATATCTCTATGATGGAAACATGTCTGGGTTTCCTGAAGAACAGGGGGAAACGTTTTCATTTCTGCTTCAGTTGAAGCAGGTTCTGCATCGGTCAGTCTCCTAGCCCAGAGCGCTAAAGTAGCATCTCATAATAACTAAATAGGATCTGTGCTTTGTTACATTTAACAGCATTAGTAATGCAACTAGAAAAACCCAGATCAGACGTCCACATCCAGGTGATGCACACATCTTCACATAACAAAATTTAATTGCATTTTTAAGACTTTTGTCCTGAATCTAAAACTTTTATTTACTTGAATCATGAGGAGAAAAGGTTCAAACTTTCTCCATCAGCACAGTTGAAGAGTGGAATTCTGGGTAAGATTTCTATCCCAAGAAACATTCCCATGTCTGTTTCTGGTTTTAAAAGCACAGCTGCAGGTGAGCAACACGCTTACTGCCAAACGTGCAGCATCTAGCTGCGTTTCCATTATAAACGCGCGCAAAAATTTGTCAACATTGGTACATTCTGCCAATGTTAGAGAAAAAAGCAAAACAATTTTACAACTGCAGTGTTTCCATTAAACAGGAAAAGCAACAAATATCAGACGTGATTAAGTTTGGTCACGCGACAAATCATTGAAGAACATGCCGTGCCATTTTCCTCCCATCACTTCCTGTCAACTTTGTCAGTAGCAACATCCTGTCGTTGATCACATAATTCATGTGATGCTAAAAAAGAAATAGTTTACCACTGCTGTTTTGCAGAGTACACTAATTTTGATGCAGTAGAATAACTACCATGTCAACTTACCACAAAAACTCTGCGTTTAAGTCAAAATTGGCATTTCCACTAAGCAAATTTATTTTTGTAATTCCAATTTACACAATTTATAGTCAATGGAAACGCAGCTAGTGATCAGATAGCTTTTGATCCAGTTGATCACAATTTTTTTCTTGCAAAAAACGATAGACAGCATCAGGTTGATTGACAGATAGTTTGTTTACGTTCATTATGGAGTACCACAGAGTTCTGTGCTTGGATCCCTTTTCTTTGCTGTGTATGTGCTTCTGTTATCAGATAGGATGGGATATATTTCCACAATTATGCAGATATACTCAAAGCCTGATGAATCCAAGAAATTAGGCAAACTACACACACTTCTTAAAGACATACAAACTTGAATGACTCAGTTTTCTGCTGTTAAATTCAGACAATGTGGAAGCCCTTTGGAGCAGAGCATCTGAAAAACAAACTCCGTACTTAACTTGGATCTCCAGTAATATCGTACAAAGACTTCGCATCACCTTTGACCAGGACAGGTTCCTTCTTTCACCTGCACAATTTTACAAAATGAAAAACATCTCATACCACAGTGACATAGGAAAACTAGTCCATGCGTTTGTTACTTTAAGGCTTAACTATTGTAATTCTTTACTACCACAAAGTTAAAAAAACTGAAGCAGATCCATAATATCCAGAAGATTCATCATAAATATGAGATCTGATGGGTCCATATGTTCCCAACAGAGCACTTCAAAATGCAGCAGTGAAGTCGAATGGGAGGCAGATCTTTTATCACCCAAGTTTTTTTTTCCAACACACTTTTAAAACTTGACCTTTTTGATAAAGTTCAGAATATAAACTAGTTGTACCCATCTTGAAGTATCTCTGTGGTTATGCTGCTTTATGCATGGACTGCTGGAGAATACATAGACCACTTTTCTAACCACCATCATCCCATACCTGCCCATGATAGGCGACTATCATGCGCAACTTTATGAACAAAGTCCATAAAGTTGCACATTTTCTTCTCATCATAGTAGAGGAATTTGTGGTTTTCTGAACTGTAAACGGAGAAGTCTCCATTTCCAATGTTATCGACTCGAATCAATTAGTTGGAAGGAAGGTTTCCTCCTTGATCCAACCGGCTGGTGTGTTGGATACATAACTTTTTACTGTTGGGTGTAATAAGCTAAATTGCGTTAAAATGAGGATCAAATGGGAGTTTTTGTTAATGAACTTGAATCAGTCCATTTGATTGCAGTGAGATAAATATGCATTTCTTGATTTGAACTAAATCTGTTGTCTTGCAAAGTGCCTTGAGTTGAGAAGTGGTGATAAAATAAACTGAATTTAATGGACATGAAATTAAAATGTAAATGTATACTTAAAACAGTCAATTACAACAGCTGCCATGAACCGTAGTCATGACATTAGATATTGTCAACAATAGTATAAATTACTATAAACCCAAGGCTTTGTTTTTCTCTGTGTGGTGAGAAACCTCAACAAAGCTCATTTCTAAAACAACCACGGCTGATACAGCATCTGCTTTAGGGTTAAGAGAAAACGTTGGTTTTCAACGGTCGAAGGAATCCAAATTATGGCAGTTCTTAATGTTAGATGATCGACGGGGGAATTACATGCTCTGCAAGTTCATTTTTTAACAGAGCAGCACACGAGCAACGAAAGGGCATCTGCAAAGGAGGTAAACAGGAGTTAATGATGAACTGACGGGAGACAATGCTGACATTTCTCCTTGGGATAGCAGAATGAACAAGTTGTGCAAAGTTTTTCACTAAGAGATCAGGCATTAAATCGTTTCAGACCAAAGGTAACCTCCAGGTTAGTGCTACAGTAAAACTATGAGAATGTCAGCACTAAAGCAGATTTACAAGACGAAATGTGGAAAAAAAACTTCAGCAAAATGATTTGTTCATAATAACCAAAAGGCAAAACTGCAGAAAATTCTTAGTAAAAATCAACTACAGGGCTTTAAGCCCAATTCAAACCTGATGAAAAATAAGTCCAGTTTCTTCCACTGTTGTTAAAAATCACTTAATGCATTTTTCCAAAGAGTCAGCGAGTCATTTTACGCCTGAATATTGGCTACTTACTAAAATACACCGAGGTCTATAGATCAGTGGTGTCAAGCTCTTTGATTTTGGGCCACATCAAGATCACAAATGTCCTCAAAGGGCCGACTGGGGCAGATTGAAAACATACATAAAGTGGTGAAACATTAATAGCAGTCCCTGCATTCGACTTATTGAAACTTGTGTACTTCTTAAAATTAATATTTACCACCTTTTCAGACTGGTGTAATTTGGCAGCATACAGATAAAACAACTTATCTTGAGACTAGAGGGCCACATAAAAAGGTTACAACTTTTTTTTATTAACGCAATTAAAGAGGGGAATTCTGGGAGTTTGCATCCATGTCACTGCCGATTATTTTCAAACTTCCCTAGTGCTTTAGGAGCACAGCTTTTACTGCCAAAAAGCAACTATTTTCCTGTCTGTTTTTGTTGTTTGTGGTTAAAAAGCTCAGCTACATGTGAGCAACGTTCCCTGCTGAACTCTGCTGCTCCTGGGTTAACCGGACAGGCTGAACTAAACATGACCAAAGCACCAGCGATGCATCAGGAAGACATTGCCGTGCCTGCCTTTCATTTATGATGTTCATATCAGAAGCTTCTGAGATACCATTTAACGTTAATGATGGCCTCAGGTAATGGATCCATGTTCTGGTTCTGTTAGATCTCAGGGCTGCTTTAGATCACAATATCCATTGTGTGACTCCAACATGCTGCAGGGATCCAGGAAACAGCACCAGGCTGGTTTACATTGTATTTACATGACAGATTACGGTTCTTCACACATCAGGATTACTTATGGAGTAGCACAGGGTTCAGTGCTTGGTCCTATTTTCTTCACTATACAGACTAAACTAATACGGTCCAGTAGAAGCTACAGACTTTCTTGGTTCCTTTCCATAGTCCAACATCTTAAAGATGATCAAACCTGTTAAAGAAGAACAAATTGTATACAACACCAACAAAGAGACACAGCAATACAAATGCACAACTTGGCTAAATCAGTACTATGACTGACGTCTTGCTATGCATGATAGTTTTCTGTTTTATTGTTAAAAGAAAAGCTAAACACTGATATATGCAGTTTTATTTGGCTTTTCAGTTTGTGATTCAAGACGCCTTTTAAAAGTTAACACTCCAAGATGTCCAAACATCCTTCAATTACTGCATCAAAGCCTAATCTATAACTGGAAAATTATATGGAAGGATTTAAAAATGTTTTCCAATGTAGGAATAACCTTTATTTTGCAAGTCATAAGTATTAATCTGGTGATGCTGAATTTACATATTTTACCAGATTAAATCATAAATATTTACATAACTCATTTTGCAAACAATAATTAACGTTGTGGGGGGAAATGAGGATTTCTACTCAAACAGAAGGAAGTGACAATTATCACCACAACTTTTCCACAACTTCATCCAGAAACTCAAACTTCAGCTTTTTGAGCCAATAAGATTTTAGTACATTGGACAAAACAAATGGACCTGTACTCAAAACAAGTAGTATATTCTTCGAACTTTGGATATATGTTTAGTTATAGGCCACTAAATATAATACTATAAAAAAAAAAAATCCCCAAAAATAAAGGAAATCATTTCACCGAGGAAAAATCAGGAGAAAAATCCCAGCAAGGCTGTTAATCTTGTTTGAAATAAACTGAAATCCTATAAAATAAACTACGTCTGGTGCTTGGATCTATAAATTAAATCCATGTTACAATGTCTTACAGTCCAAAACCTTTACAGCTGGTCAGACCTGTTAAAGAAAACATTCATACAACACAAACATGTAACATCCAAGCAGAACAAGCCACATTTGTCCAATGTTAAAGTCACGTATGATTTGATTTAGGTTGAAAATGAGGCCTTCATTAAGTTTGAAAAAAAAAAAAAGAAGTATAATCTCTTACCCGTTATAAAATCCAATGTTGACTTAATCTTTGGGATGCAGCATTTAAACATTCTTATACATCTCACAACTCCTACTTTGAATGGAGGCTTAAAACTTTCCTTCTCAATAAAGCTGACGGTGTGATTGGGATTATCCTGGACTTTCTCTGCAGCTGTGCTGCTGCAGACTGAGGCTGCTGGCAGTCAGAATGACCTCACTCTCCTACTACTCTCCAATTTGCATTATTTGCCGTCATGTCAGCTTTTAACTTTGTATTCTTTTTTTTTTAGCTCTAAACGCTTTCCTCTGGCCTGTAAAAGTGGCTCAGAGTTTCTCTCCCAGTTGAAGTCTCTAAATGAGCTACTGCTGACAGTAATGTCTTACTTTTCTCTAACATAGAAAGCACTCCGCTGCACAGTGGTGCAGTTGGCACACTGTTGCCTTATAGCAAGAAGATCCTGGGTTCGATTCCCGGCCCGGGGTCTTTCTGCATGGAGTGTGCATGTTCTCCCCGTGCATGGTGGGTTCTCTCCGGGTTCTCTGGTTTCCTCCCACAGTCCAAAAACATGACTGCCAGGTCAATAGGTCTCTAAACCCTCTGTAGGTGTGGTTGTGTGTGTGCATGGTTGTTAGTCCGGTCTCTGTCTGTGTTGCCCTGCGATGGGCTGGCGATGAGTTCAGGGTGAGCCCGCCTCTCGCCCACTGGAGATAGACACCAGCACCTCTCGCGACCCAGATAGGAAAGATTATATAAGACAATGGATGGATGGATGAAGAAAGTTCTCCTGAATCAGTGCTTATATGTTTTTGTGTGTGTTCTGTCTTCCCAAACCACCAATCGGTCGTAGCAGATGGACGTTCAAAGTGAGTCCGGTTCTGGTTCTGCTGGAAGTTTCTTCTTGTTACTGGGGAGTTTTTCCCTCTTCACTACATCCTCATCCAGGAGGAGTGAATGGTGGAAGTCAATCTGATGCAATCTGTTGAATTTCCTTAGATAGAAAACCAATGAACTAAACTTGGTGGATTGTTTGATAACTGGGATCAAAGTGTACGATTGAATTGACAGGACTTTTTTTTTGGCAAAGTGCATTGAGTCGACGCGTTGTGAACTGGCGTTTCTCGTCTTCTAGCTTCAATCAAATAAAACAAAAAAAGCTGAAAAAAAGTCTGACAGATAAAAATGACAAAATAAAAAGGTCCAAAAACTGTTTAGTTAATCCGTTTAAAAGTTCCCTTCGGAGTTCAGTACAAAATGGGAATCAGTCAGAAAGTACAATATGGAAAAAAGCTTACCATAACGCATGCAGGTCCATAATTATTCATACCCCAGCCAGATTAAGATTTAGGGTTAATCTTAATTGTACCAACTAGAAGTAATAACATTTTCACAGAGTAAACAGCTGCTTGTCAATGACAGAAAGCATTTAACTGCTGTGTTATCAATCAGAGTTCATCATGAAACAACCGTAACATGCATTTTTTTTTTTTTTTTTTTGGTAACCCATTTGGGCGATTTTGAGTGGTTTACAAACAGAAGCAGACTTATGTCTACATTAAAACTGCCAGGGGTTTGAATATTTTTTGGATTAGCTGTAAAAGTACTTTTCTGTTATTCAGGCTCTGACAAAAGTTGTCAGTAGTTATGAAAGTGTCAAAAATTATCCAGAACACTTTTGAAATATGGACAAGATGATTTGTGAAACATTTATTATAATTTTTAAAAATGGCACCACGCTTTTATTCACAATCTTCTAAAAGGCTAAAAAATGTCAAGTTTAGTCGCAAATAGATCTCCAATAATTGTTGATAAATACTAAAAGGCCGCAGACATTTATTATGGGATTTTAATATTTCCATAGATATTAAAGCTGAAAGATACATTACCTTTTAAAAAACAGGATGTTTACAGGTTGGTTACATGTCCTCTCCAACGTCTGGGTTTTCAAACCAGGATCCCATCACAGGTGATCCTCATGCCAAAAACTAGAAACCCCACCAAGTTTGGGTTTTCACAAAACAATAAAAATAAAAAAATCTCTTCAGCAGTGGTCTACCGTCCAAACTGACAAATGTATGAATTTTAAGTCCGGAGTAAAATATGTGATTTAGATTCTTTAAAAATTAAAATAAAAAAGTGAAACAACCCTTTTTTTTGAAGGCCTTTAATTCATAATTGTGCTTAGAGGCCAAAGCTGGCAGTAAAATTATTTCATCACATAGGCTGGAAAGTTAAATCCAAACTGCTTTTCAATGTTTATAAACTCAGTCTGGATTTATTCAGTTTATATTCTGACCATATAATTATTTTGGGATTTTTAACTACGAACAGGAAACTGCAGTGGAGACGCCAGCTTCTAGTCGACTCCACTCTGAAACCTGAGTGAAATAAAGATTGTTTTCTGGACATGACGGCCAGTAAGAACCCCGTGAAGATCCAACTGCAGTCCAGAGTTTTATAACGGTACCAAGCAGCAAGGACAATACTCCTCCCACTCAAAAGGTGGCGCTCAACACATAAGGTGTCCGATCATGAGCAGAAGAACAACAACAAGCTTGTTCTTAAATGAGAAGACATCTGCTGTTTTAACCAGAGAGGTTAATTTACCCCTCAGGAACAAGGTATAAAATAAATGCCAATATTTTGGTGAGAAATTGATATTTGTGCGTCCTTTTCTCCTCGTCGGAGTAGACCATTACAAGAAGCACATTATCACCCCAGCAAATATTCAAAATGGAGTCACACAACCGAGGAATCCAACATTGTTATTTAGGCAAAGTCTGGCAGTATGAAACTGGAGGTGCAGAGAGAGACTTCCTCATTAAATACTGGCACCAAGATAACTAAAAACATCATACTGAGTTTTCTGTTTATGGTTTTCTTTTTATGTTTAAGGTACGACCACTCAAGCAATGAATGAAAGATCATTTTTAACAGGGAAAAAAAAAAACTATTCTTGATATATAATGGGTCCTACCATCTATCCAGACAGAACTCAGCGCTGCTCATTAAAGGATGCCGACTGTGATTAAGTTGTTTTGCCTTTGAAACAAACTGTTTTACATTTCCAGGCACATTTGCTAACGTAAAGAAACTTCGTCTTCTTGATAAATCACTCTTATCGTATCAATACAAACTCAAAATTGACTAATAACGACATTTACATGCAGAACCGTATGAAACTTGAGTGCCAAGAATGAGTGTACAACAGGTCACAACAAGGCAACTTGGTGAAAAGAAAAAGATCAGAGTTCATGTAAACTGCAGAACGTCAAAACTAAAGCAATTCTCACAGTAAGAGAAAGAAAAGATGGACGCAGCACAGAAAGGCAACCAGCTGGTGTGAGACACGGGTGATCCTCGAAGAACGCAAGTCCTGACACAGAAAGCGTCATCAAGTCCGCTGCTGGGATCCAAGGCTAATGAATGAGCTGTTGACGGATGCTAAGTGCTACATGCACCCGCTACGTGCAGCGAGCTCACTCAGCTGCTAAGAGGCAAGACAAACGTTTGGTGATTTTTCGTGCAGAATCAGGCATATTATACCCGATTTTAGATTTGAAATATCTACTTTATGAAAATTCTTTTCATACTTCAAACTTGAGACTGAATGTGAAGTGCAACATAGAAGGAAGGGGTTTACCAAATGCCTCTATTATTTAATGTGAAATGTTTTATTTACGATCTGCTTTTGTACTTTGAAGTTTTCATACAAAGACAAAGCGATGTTTGACTTGTACTCTATTTTAAGCAATAAAAGTTTGTATTAAAAAAACAAAAGAAACTTAAGTTCCTTTCAGAAAGAAAATGTTTGCATTTAAAACTGAGTATCAGAGAAATGAGAGGTAGACTAAAGATGGAAACCGCTGCAGAGGTTCACATGTGGGGGATTTAACACATGGACCGCGCTGGAGTGTCTTAAAACAGGACCAGTTACTGGAGTTCATACTTGGACAGTTTTCTGAGTAAGTGCGACACTTCTGAATAAAACAGATTCAAAAACGGTCACAAGGCACCACAGTTTGACGCGTCTGCCGCCACGCAGAGGCTGCTGGTGGGGCTTGTTGCCCTTAAGATGTCAGCAGTTTAGTAAAGTCATAGTTGAGCTGTAATTTGTGGAACTAAATTCAACCAACAAAAGTAATGTTTTTTTGGGAACAAAATATCCCATTTTGACAGTAACCACAGACTCCAGAGGAGAATAATAAACTCTTAACCTTCAGGCAAAAGTAAGCTGGTAGAAACTGCTCCGACTCAAAGATCATGAGACATTTTATAAATGGATGGAAAAGGTCACATTAGAGGCATGGAGCTCTTCCAGCAAACACTGACACAAAGAAACGAAGCGTTACAGGCAATCCATCACCAAATCACAGCCCTACTGGGAATGAGCGATTCTGAAAGCGGAGATACCAGAGTCCAATGGAGTGATCTGCTGTACACCAGTCAGAAAGAGAAGTGAGTGTGACCAAACAGCTGGACCGACTGAGAAACTTCACTGAATACTGAACTGCATGTGCATGTGGTCATTAGCCCAACTTTTAACTCATGAAACCCTCACAGACCCAACATGATTGGTTTACTGCCAGCATTTCTTTTGTTATCACCTTGCTGTAGGAAAATGGTGGAATCAGAATTGAGGTTTAGGAATAAATGTTAAAGGTTTGTCCTGATGGAACCAGTTTGTCTTTATTATAGTCACGTTTCAACTCCAAATAGTATTTTATGGCACAAACAAAGCCATAGGAGGTTCAGAAAGGTTACAGTTATCACTTCACGACGATTCACAGAATAATACATCTAGAAATGAAAAGGATACATGGTCTGAAAGAACAACTGGATCACACCGGGGTGACCTTTCTACACTAATGGCAATACAAAGTAAAAAAAAAAGAAAGAAAAAAGTATCGACTTAATTATAAAACTAATCAATTAAATGGATAAAATGATGCAACAGATTCAACTTAAATACAATAATTGTGACTCAACATGTTTGTCTTGGAGTAGCTTTACAAATAGTGCTGCTGGAACAAAGCGCAGCATTTAAAATCGGGGTTTCTTAATGGGGCCATCGAACTCCTCGCGGACGCGGCCGTACGCTGCGGCACCGGCGCCCATTCCTCTAGCGCCGCCCTGCACGTAGCGCTCGCTGCGCTGCTTTTGTGGGAATTGGCAGGGAGATGAGGATTAATGTAAGGGAAGGAGTCGTGCGAAAGCGGCACACAGTTCATGTCCATGTGGAGACGTGAAAGAATGTGTGGAAAACAGGTGGGTTGTGTGTATTGTGCGAAGGTTTATGAAACAATCAGCAGGAGACGCATCCGGAGAAACGTTCGTTCCAATAGAAGGTCCACAGGTGCCACAGGTTACATACAGAGAAGGAAGAGAGGGTAACGTTTTCATTAGTCTGGGCCTTCCTGTTGTCTTCTGCTCTCCAGTGCATGCTAGCCTACAGCACATAATGCTCTTAAGGTCCAATGCAGACCATATTCACCAGCTGCTAATCAGTCATATCGCAACACAGTGTCTACAGACGCCACTGAGAAATACCCAGCACCATGTTGGAGGACAAACACTTAGCTTAAAAACCAGAGAAACCAATCATCAAAATAACATTCAGGATGAAGAGATTTTTTTCTTTAACAAAAAAAAAAAAAAAAAAAAAAAAAGCAGAATCTCAATCATAGGACTGGGAGCAAAAAGGACGGCTAAGTTTACCAAACGCATTTCCAGTTTTGGCTTCAATGCCGCAAAACGTTTGTGGTGGAAAAATAAGGAAACGGTTGGAAACCGTAGTGCGACGTTTGCTAACCGCACCGTGCAGACGTGACCTGGTGACCCCGTCTGTCAGTCAACCCTCTAACAGCGGCTTTGTAGTGGTAGATAAGACTGGTCTCTCATGAAAGTATCAGCCTCGGTTTTAAAGTTCAACGTGTTGGGTACAAAAGAATAGAATAAACTTTTCAAACTTTAGTCAGCTGTAGATAAAATGTTTATAATTTCTGAACTTGAGAAAGTGTGTTGCTGACCATTTAAAATAGTCTTTTAGAATTAAATCTAGAAACTTATCAATTCAATAAAAATAAAGACCTAAACGCATCCGTCTGTGAGCAGCCAGTCTAAATAATGTGCTTTCCTTGAACTTAGTCAGCGTTGCTCTGAGAAGTAGCTCCAGTTATGATCCACCAGGTGTTTGCTAATTGCTACTGTCGTTAGGAGTTGAGTAGAGGGAGGAGCTGAGCCTTGAAGGTGGAGCTACATCCACCCACGAGTTTTGCACAGCTGAATGGTTGCCATGGAGATTCAACATGCATCGAGGGAACACTCCAGGTATGTCTTAATGAGGAAATATCATTATGTCATGGCAAAAATCTAAATGTCAATTTTACACAGTGCTGCCCCTTTAAGCTATTTGGTGTCCTCCAACATGGCCGACAGGAAGTTTGTTGACGTCCAACTAAAATATCGTAGACAAAAGATCAAACCTTCATGGATTCAACAGAAATATTATATGAATGAATATATAAAATTAAAGATTACTGATATAATGTTTCAACCATTGTTTCAATCAGTATGATTTTATCCTCCCTCAGTTTAAAACCATAAATCAAGAGCTTCACTAAGGATGACAGCAATAGACTTGGAAACTCTGATGAATTGTTGCATAGATATTAGGTAAGAATATTAATTAGTTCTTGCAAAAATAAAGAGTAAAAACTTTCCCATACTAAGTTATTTAGGTCAACTTGGGCTATGTTCACACAGCAGGCACATGGGACATATTCTCATTTTTCATTGCCCAACTTTTAGCTTCTTGGTCTTGTCATGAGTTTATGATGACACCGTCAGCTCTCACTGCTCAACAACTCACCAAGCTGATCCATACACAGCAGCGTCCATTATCACTACTGTGAGCAGAGGGCTGTTGTGTGACGCCTGCGTTCTCCTGTACATGCGGGTCGCTTTGGGATGGTAAACCATTCACACAGAAGTCTCATTGCGGTCGCATTTAAGTAGTAGTTGAAACGACCATGCAAAAAAATAATGTTGAATCACAGAAAAACTAAATGAAATTGAGCATCAAGACCTGCTGTGTGAACGTAGCCTGAGGTTCTCAGAACCAGACCCAAGTCAGAAAAAGTGTCATAACTAGCAAACGAGGAATGAACTGGTGTGAGTTGCAATGATACTAAAATAACACCTAAAGTTATAAATAAATACTGCACTATTTCATGAGTGACAGTCTGGTCTCAAAAACTCTAAACTAAGGATAACTCAACTTTAAAGAGTAACCATCTGATTTTCATAGTGAATTCATGCTAAAGAACTAATTTATTCTAATCATTGAACATTTACTTAAAGCAACAGCAGTGAAGTTAAATAAACGCCACATTTTTAATCAAGATTACAAGAGCATTAAATCTTCAGAGATCTAAAGTCTTTAAATTGCTTCGCTCTGATAAACGGCATGAGAAACTTTGACAGATCGTCCCTTGTATTTTAAAGAAGAGCCTTTGCTACTGCAACGTAGTTCAGCGTTTATCATTTAGCTTTTGATCGTCTCTAAAGGAGCTAAAAATTTAACAGGCACTGCAGCAGTCCGTCTCCAACTTACCTTAATGTACATTAGTAAAAAAAAATGTCAAAAACAAAACATTAACTCAGTTAACACAAAGAGGAAACAGTTAATCACAAGAATAACAGAACCTAACGGTGGTTCAAAGTTCACAGAAACAGTTCTGCAGATGGATGATAGTCACAGAAAGTCCCGATTTGATCCAGAGTATCGGATCGGGAAATGATCAGTTTATGATCATCTGAGATTCTGTGCTTTATGAACTGATGAGTCTGGGTTTAACCCAACAATCACAGTTTTTTACTCATTAACCTGAAGATCACAGAAAAAAGGAGAATATTTGCTGCTTCAGCTAATTGTACGGTGCTCAGATATAGCCACACATGCTCGCATTAGCCCAGCATTTCAAACACCATTACCAGGATAAAGACACCAGTGTAACAAAGCCTGTAGCTGGACATGTCCAGTCAGAGACTCTCTATAAACGGTCCAAACGCTCAGTCAGGGCAGCTTGGAGGATTTTTTTAAGAACGTTTTTGGCAGACAGAGCTACAAACACAGCTGTCAAAGACAGAGCCATTTTTAATCAGGCTTCTGAAGGACACCACTAACATGAAGTGGGATTACTGTCACCAATCTGCCCAAAGCAACTACATTTCATCACATTTTGGCCTTTATTTTTGCTCATATGGAGCAAATGGAGGGGGTATTAAACCATCAACAAATCATCACGATAAATTTGAATTATTCTGATCAGAAATATTTTTTATGGTAATAAGTAATGACAAATTCCCATCCTTACAGAGCATGATAAAAGCTTTCTTGACCCAGTCAAGAAACCTTTGCAAGATTGCTGCTGCCAAAATAAACCGATAAAAGTCACTTCAGGCCCCAGATCACCTGTATGGGACGCTGGTGGAGAGTCAGGATCAGATTAGGTTTTGACTGGGACATCTCTACTGAAATCAGACAAACTATGAACATGGTCAGTTCTGCAGCATGTAAACAGCCGTCAGCCGAAAAACTCTGCAATCCAGAGAGAAAATATTAAAAATATATTTCACTCCAGCACACACCTCCAACATGTTTACAGCACAAATAGTCTCCATTTTTGCCTGACCCCTCTGATGAAGTCCTTTATGTTTTTATTCCATCATCCTGCACTAAAAGCATTCTAAATTTGCAGTTACAAAAAACAAAATAACTAGAAAGTAAAGGCAGCGGAGCAGACCGAGTACAGCCCTACTAAAGGTCTCAACGTTGCTCAAACAACAGAGGTAGAGATATAGATTCCACACATCCACCCAAAAACACAAGTTCCCATTTCTGTGGTTCAAAGTTATGCCTTAAAGTAAAAAATGGAGCAAAAGTTTCAACTGGACGCTGCTGATAGTTACAGAAAAAAAAAAAGATTTTCTGCTGTCCACAAAACAAAGTGCCTGTCACGATCACAAGAGACAGGACTTGCAAAGATCCTCTATGAATACAGATGATGCACTAGGAGTGAGCAGAAGGAACATTGGACAGATTTATCTGGTGATTTAGTGCAGGATGAAAGTTTTGTAGCTAAATGTGATTAATCCAGGGTTAATCAGGGGACAAAGCTGCCATGGAGAACAATGTTTACATATTCCAACTATTCGCCAACCACAAAATCTTAAAAAGAGAGGAAGCTACTTGTGTTCTACGCTGCTGGCCCAGCTGGCCTCCGTGTCTACAATCATCATCAGATATTTAACACAAAAAGAAAAAGACAAAATAAACAGCCACGTGTGAACTATATTCCCAAAGTGGGATACATTACCATTTCACTGGTCATCATGGCTCCTGGAGACGATCCCAGTCCAGACTGACCCTCAAAGCCGAGGCCACTCATCGCAAAGTTCTGGCTGGATCCGCTGAAGGCCATGTCTGATGAGAAAACAACGCGTTAAAGCAGAACACCTCAGAGTTAAAAACAACTCAGTCTTTGTGTTTCTCCTCATTGAAACAAAATGGAAATGTCTCAAACTGTGACTTTAAAACTGAATCACACATCAAACTGAGCTTTTTGTCTATGGTTAACTCCATCCATCAATGCAGTGGAACTTACCTCCCATGCCTAAGGAGCCACTGGCGTGCATCCGTATGTCAACGTCTCTCTGTGAAACAGAAATGGTTATCAAACAGGTTTAAAAACAACAAAAAACTAAATCATATGTTGTTCAGTTGAACATAAAATTGCTCTTACATCCATGAAGTTTCCCATGCGGTAGTTTTCTTCACGCTGACGGCGTATCTGTTCCTCCATTTCCCTCTTTCTGAGAAGCTCTTCTTCCCGTCGGCGCCGTTCTTCTTCCTGTCTGTTTATTTAATAAAACATAAATAAAACTTGTCATAAGTTCCTGAGAATGATGTGTTTGTTTTAATTCAGTATTACCCTAAATTTCCATATGGTTACAAAATCATTCTAAAAAAGAAAAACTGATCATTCTCATACCTGAGCTGCATTTCCTTTCTCTTTTGCATTTCTTGGTTGTGCAGTTCCTCCATGCGCCGCAGCTCTTCCTGCCGCCTCAGCAGTTCTGCAGGAAAACAAAAACAATGATTATTCTGATGATCCCATAAGCAGAGAACAGTAGGTATTGTTTCATTTTATATACACAACAAAGCTGCAGCCTTTTGTTTTTACTTTAGCAGCTTTGGGACTCACCCTGCCGCAGCATGTTGGCCTGATGCTCATGGTAAGCGTCTTCCATCTCGCTCTCCAGTTTCTCACGAGCTTCACGCATGTTCTTCTCCACCTGCTCCCTTTGCTGCTTCTCCATCTCATCCAGAGACTTCCAACGTTTTGAATATTCAAACTCAAAGGATCCAGGGCGGGGAAAGCGAGGAGGCTGCTCACGCGCTCTGAAACACAAACATCCAGCTTGTTAGACCAGACCGAAACATGGAGGCAGGTTAGCATAACACCAGCAACTGAAACTTACACTTGAAATTTTGGGTTTTTCTGGACAAATTTCTCAGGAAGCCCATCATCACAATCAAACTGCTCCAGGGGCTCAACAACTACCGGACGGGGCGACCTGGAGAGAGATGAATAAATCAGTGAAATCATTCAGGAACTTTTACTGTCAGGTCTCAGTTTAACTAAAAACACAAGCTTACGCGGTGAGAAGGAAAACGCCCTCGTTGCATCGGTCCAGAGCCTTTTTAGCAGCAGCCCTGGAAGCAAACTCCACGATGCCGCGCCCTGCAGAGCGTCCGCGATCGTCTACGACAACGACAGCCCTCTCGACCAGGCCGAACTGCGAGAAGGCTTCGTCCAGGAGCTCGTTGGAAACAAATGGAGACAGATTCTTCACAGACAGCGCAGCGGAGTGTGTAGCAAAACGAACGCGAAGCGGTCTGCCCTTCATCGGATAGTCATCCATCTCAGCTTTAGCGATTTCCGCCAGCGCCCGCGACTCCTACAACACAAACAGGAAACGGATTCAGTTGGAGACGTTTCTCATGCTCAGCTGGTGTCACAGTTCAGAGCTTCGCCTCTTACCAGTCTGATGAAGCCGAAGCCTTTTCCTTTGTTGACAAAGACTTCCGAAGGTTCTCCATACTTTGCAAACAGTTTCCTGAAATCATCTTCTGTGATGTCATTTGGCAGGTTACCAACAAACAGACGGCATCTCTGTGTGTAGGACTTCTCTCCGGGCTTCAGCAACATGGACAAGGCTGCCTTGAACATCTGCCAACGACAGAACACTTTACAGTAAATCAAGTCAATTAATTCAGGGACAAACTCAACAGGACTACCATTCAACTTATATTCAGCTTTTTCATGCCCAGGCTTGATACAAAACATTTTCTGGACCATAAATTGTCCCAGACGTTATTGCAATAAGCAATAATATTGTTGTTTTGAAACCATGTAAAAGATGGTGATGATGATATGATGGTAAAGGCATAATAAAGCAAAAACACATTCTCAGAGATGAATAAACTTTAAATTCTAGTGAACATTTAACACTGGAAATGGAAGACAATTTAAATATCCAAAATAAATAAAACAAACAACAAACAAAATGAATTATGAAGTCTCTGTAAACAGAAATATCCTTAAAAAGAACTAGTTGAGACCAAAGCATCAGACTGAAGACTTTTGTCATTTGTTTTTTTTTTATATATATATTTTTTGCATGTTTCTTAGAATTGGACTGTTATTTTTAATAACAACACAGTATTTTATTACGCCTTACTATACAGTGTTTGTATTTTATTTTTATATTTAAATTTTTGTTTAATTGACTTTATTTGGCTTTCTTTTCTGACATCTTGCTGCTGATAAACCTGAATTTGTCAACTGAGGAAGGTTATTTATTCTCTGCTGACGTTGAGCCCAGCTAGCCCGGATGAAGGTGCATTTCATTGTTGCTTTATTTTCTTTCAGTTCTAATGTTGGTTTAAGCCAAGTAAACAAGTTAGCACCTCTCGAGAAACCCACTTGCAACGAAAAAAATACGGATACTAAATTTTCAGCGCCTTGATTTCTATTTTATGAAAAAATAACCTCTCTCAATAAAGTGAATCACTGTTAGACAAGATGGCTGCGGGCTAACGTCAGCTAGCTTTTCTTCACCGTGTGTTGCCATTAGCTGCTGCTAAGTCTTGTTAATCTGACCGATTTTAGACTCACCCCTGCTTCATCCGGTTCGCTCTTGTTGGGATCCTCTTTCGGCCTCTGTTCCGCCCTCTGGGGCGGCTTAGGGCCCGAACCCTGGACTGGGCCGGTCTTGTTGCCTTGTTGGGGACCAGGCCTTTGGCCCTGTTGTTGGCCTGGTCTAGAGGCCTGTTGCGGATCGGGCCGTTGGTTCTGTTGGGGACCGGGTCTCTGGTTCTGCTGTGGACCCGGTCTCTGGTTCTGCTGTGGACCGGGTCTTTGGTTCTGCTGTGGACCGGGTCTCTGGTTCTGCTGTGGACCGGGTCTCTGGTTCTGCTGTGGACCGGGTCTCTGGTTCTGCTGTGGACCGGGTTTCGGGCTCTGTTGGGGACCGGGTTTTGGGCTCTGCTGCGGAACCGTCTTGGGGCTCTGTTGCGGTGCGGGTTTCTGGCCTTGTTGTGGACTCGGCTTCGGGTTTTGCTGTGGAGTCGGCTGCTGCTGCTGCTGCTGCTGCTTCTGTGGCTGTGCGTTGGCATTAGCAGCCGGAGTCTTGATCTGCTGGTTCTGGTTGGCCTGAGCGGGGGTCGTGTCCGGTTTTGGAGTTGAAGTCTGGGTCTTCGACTGGTCTGCAGGAGGGTTCTGTTTCTGCTGCTCCTGCTGGGCCGGTGGTTTCTGTTGGTCCATTGGGCCTTTCATGGTGAGGGCCGGTCCGGGGCTCGGTGGAGGAATAATTGGCTTCGACTGGTTTTGCGCGGACTTCTGTTGGGAATTCTGGTTATTTGATCCGCTGAAGTTGTTGTTGCCTCCCCTCCGGTTCTGGTTGGAGTTTTGGAAAGGGTGGTTTCGGTAATGCGGGTTTCCCATTAGGCCGCCACGCATAGGGCCACCGGGACCTCCGCCTCGGCGTGGCTGAAATTGATTCATCCCGTACCCACCACGGTTATTGTTGAATCGAGACATTTATCCTTAAGTGAGCGAAAGTACTATTTAAAAACAACTCAAAAAAGTAACTGCGTAGTTACAACTTTAACAGCTCCTTAAAGGTCCTCAAAATGGCGACCAACGGTCGAGCAGAAATGAGTCTTTCTTTCTCAGAATGATGACTCCGCCCATCTTCATCCAGCGCCTCTGATTGGTCCGTCGCTACGTTATTGACGTAGATCGAGCAGCACAGAAATGAATCCCCAGATTTTCAAGAGTCTACTTTCTTCACATTTGTTCCGGTTGAATTTAAATTATTTTATCTAAAAGAAAGTGTCAAATATCAGCCTTCAGTTGCTACGTTGCAGATTCTGCTGCAGATTCTGTCACAGTTATTAGTCATTATTATTATTCGGGGTAATTTTAATGTGTAGAAAAAAGCTGCATCTTATTCTCTGCTTTTGTTGTACCTTTGTTTTGATAATAAAGGGAGAAAAGACACTTTTTCGTGCAGTTAGTCAATTAATATTTTTTTTAACTTTTCGGAAATTCTTTCTTTTTAAACATATAAAATGTAAATCACGACACTTCTTGTAGTTATTTATTAAAACAAAATATTTGTTTTTGTTTACATTTATATGTACACATTGCAGATATCTGTGTTTATTTCCCATTCCAGAGCAGAAAATTATACCTTTTATAATATTTTGTTGGAAAATATATTTTACAGAATATCAATGTTATAGATAATTTGTATTACACTATGTCTTTTGAGTTGTTGGGGCACTATTGTCATTTTCATTTCAGTTTGTAGCTTTAATATGTTTTAAAATCACTTTATGTAAAAACTGGCTCAGCTGACACCGCAATTCCAACTGAGTACATTGTTGAGTGGGTAAAAATAATAAAAAAAATTGCTTGACCATTTTGGCCCATCTGACTAAGGATTGGTAAATACGTAGTGATATTTGTCTATGCTTTTTGATAACTATTTTTAATTTTCCTGTTAATGTGACTGTAAAGCATACATTTTCTCCATGTGCAACAATAAAATCACATCTTATCTTAAAAAGGCTGAGTTTTGCAACTGTACATCTTCATTGTTTATGTTTTTTTCTGTTAAAGCATCTACAGAAAACACAAAAGACCTGAAAGATATCATTTTGAAAAATATATTTTGTTACCATTTGTCTTAGACATTGAGTGTCTGTAATATATAAAGTGTTAAATATATCTGTTAGACCACACACTATAACTCTAGGCCAACTAGGCATAAAGACGCCACCTGGTTGAGGCGCTGCAGAACTGTTTTGGCAAATAATTTTCATTAGGGATGCGCCGATATGAAAATAATGGGCAGATATTGATAACCGATAAATTGAAATAAAGCCTTATTCTGGTTGTCCTTCCTAGCTTCCAGCTCCACATCCAGCAGATCAAAAGATTTCCTCCAAAATAGATAAAAATGACCCATTTGGATGTATTTGCTGGAAAATGGGCCAAAATACAACCTGGAACTATCAGCTTAATTAAAGCCAGACTGTTTGAGGACGGAACATGTGAATAAGTTTTCATTATTTACTTTTCTTCTGTTTTTATTTTTTTTTGAACAAACTCTTTTAAATCAAACAAATACTCAGACATTCTCTGTCATTCAAATTTTTTTGGATCGTTTATTCCACAGAAAGCTGTTTAGGGAACAAAATGAGCGAAGAGACGATCAGTCTCACCTCAACATGTCTTCTTAATGCTCATCATCATCATCAGACAAAAAGAGGATGAGATGACAATGAAAAAGATCCACAACATTAACAAAACAATCAAAGGGGGAAAAAGAAAAAGAAACGACATAAAAAAAACAGGAACAGATTCCAAAAAAAGAAAGGGATCAAAGACTGAGACGGTAATATGGAAACACTAAAGGAGATGAGAAACATTCATTGACTTGTGAACAATCAAAACTGACATCTTTGAGATCAGAAGACGACACCCAAACAGAAAAAACTAAAACCTAAACTGTTCCTCTCCACAGAGATTAATGCGCTTCAGGTCAATTCTAAAAGCCTTAACTTGAGATCTTTAATCTGTTGCTCTGTCAGCAGGTTACAGCAGGAGGAAAAATGAGAATTTCTGGATTTTCTCTGGGACTAAAAGGTCTGGAACTCTGGAACTCCTTGGCATCATGGATGGATATGAAGTGGGAGGATAAAATCTGCTCCAACATAACTGGGAATGATGGGAAGCGAAGTGAAACGACTGGTGATGTGCAGTCTGTGTGGGTCTCATGTTCCCGTTTTCCTGTGAGTTTTGGAAAAACCAAACTGACACAGAATCAACAAGAAGGTTTTACAGTTCTGAAAGAAACAGGCTGGCAGGAACAGTCATCCATTTGCTTTATTTCACTTGGATTACGTTTTACACAAGTCACTTCATTTTCTCACATTTAAAAATAAGAAAAGCATCAGTTCCTGTGACTCTGTGGGTGTGTTTCCATAAAAAGACCCGGACAGGCTGCAGAACGTGGAATGGATGCAATGGTGGAAAACCAGCTCTCCCAGTAACCGAGTCAGACACAGAGGAGCTTCGTTATAAAAGGCCTATTCAGATATGAATAACAGGAACAGCGCAGGACGAGAATGTTCACGCCAGGTTAGCTGCTAAGCTAACAGGTCAGAGGTCAAATGATACGCAAACAGATTAATCCCACCAATACTTTAACATTTTGATCCTTTCAAACCTGTAAACAAACCACTTCCAAATAATCTACTTAAACTATCACTTATGCTTTCGTTTTGTAGAGAAGTATTTTCATAAATGACATTAAAGGTCAAAAGATTGCTCAAATTTGGTTTTGTTTTGATCGTAACGGCCATTTGGGTCGGCTGACTATTATTACACAAGACAGATAATGACCATTGTTCACACCTCTGGTAAATAGTCTCTATTAGTCAGTTAATCACATTTTCCTGCAGTTATTTATGAGCAGAATGAAAAAATCAAAATAATCTGTTGGCGGGTCAAACAGACAGTTCTGTTTGGTGCCAAAAACAAGAATTAATCTGTTGTTTTATCTATTATTTTCTGGTATTTTTAGTTGATTTTCCTTTCTTCATTACTATTTTTTGTTATTTCTCCTGCTGAAGGAAGCCAAGATCTCACATTTACTGATTTGTGATCCCCACAGGGATCCCACTAGGAATCCTTGTAGGAAAACTGCAGCATTTCCTGCTATTAAATCAAAATAAATTAACAAGGAGTTTAAGTTTTTCTTTCCAAGCTCCTGGTTCTGCTCAAACTCAAAGCAGACAGTCAGGGTCATAAGTACGCTGCTTACTGTGGCTATGCTACAACGTTGCAGGTATTCAAATCGGACAAATTTAGGAGCTACGAACAAATACTACAGATTTTGATGTGGGAATGTGACCAACATTGCTGCATATTTCATACCTGAAATTGTTTTCATCAGATTTTGATCTGATTTTACATCCTTTAAATAAAAAAAAATGTTTTTTTTAATGCAAACATCTTTAGTCGTTTATAAAGGCTGTCAGAATGACTGAAAAGAGTTAAAACAGATTCTACATCCTGTCACTTCCTATAAAACCTGCAGTTAATGCTCTAAAGATGGAGAAGCAATAGCTGTTTGTAAACATCCGACCAGTCTGACAGCGCCCCCAGCAGGTCGGATGATGCGACTCAGACTCATCGCTGGTTTTCCAGTAACTCAAAAGGAAGAGTGGCAGTGAGGCGATGAGTGATACAAGCTGATAAAAAGAAACAAGATGAGGTAAAAAAAAAAAAAAAAAAAGGAAAAGAAGAGAGGCAACAGATGGAGGATTTAAATTAAAAAAAAGGGGGAATATGCAGCAAGAGTTTCTCCCTCCGAACGCCGAGACTCGACAAGTTGGACTGTATGAAGAGTGCTGTTCAGCTCTGCGGATTAAATTACCTGTTAAATGTGTGTGTGTGTGTGTGTAAGGGGGTGTGGGGGGTTCTCATGGCTGTTTCCTGCAGGAGAGCAGACCAGGGGTCAGAGGTCAGTGTCTCGGAGGGCGTCACAGTCGGAATGAGGTGAGGTCAAATCCGGGGCAAATACTTCTCAATAAATTCCCTTACAGCCAACATTTCCTAAAAGAGATCAGAACAGATTAATAATAAATTAATAATTAATAATCTCAAAGAAGTAAAAGCTTCTAATGTTCCTTTCTATCCAATCATCACCAGCAGGAACCACAGATTCTTTTTGTTCTCCATTTTTCCAGGGTGGAACAATCACAAAACAAACGTCTACAAAGATTTATAAGAACAAGAACTGAGAGCTCAAGTTTAATTCAAATTCAAAAATATTTTGCTAACATACAGCTTTATGTTTCACAATCACACCAAAGAGTCATTAAAAAGCCAACATTAAAGTGACCTTGCTGATGACAACGACCGGATTAGAGATGCACCGATCTGATATCAATATCCGTATCGGTCCCGATATTGAAGAAAATTCTAGATCAGGTATCAGTGACGATGAGTTTGATCCATAAGGGAAGATCTATTCGGTCTATTTCTATGCTTTCTGCCCTGTGCCAAGTATTGCTTTTTTATTTATTTTACATTATATGTAGAATTCCTGATTGAATTTTCTGAACCATTTCAGAAAAAGTTTGTTTATTTTCACATGTTTGACTAAACTAGTCAATCTATTGTTTTTGTCAACTTATTATTTATTTTACATTGACTGTTTTCTCCTAATTTAACTGACTGAACAAATTAAAGTTGTTTTTCCATGTTTGACCAAGCTTGTGAAGCCTTTAGTGTATTTCAGGGTGCTGTACTACTGAAGAGTTATCAAATTAATTTGTAATTCAGTACATTTATGTCTGTGTTTAAAATAAACATAGACATGTGTTCCTCTGTATCGGATCAGCCGATATTAAAGCTTAGATATCGATATCAGAGGTGAAAACAGTGAATCTGTGTGTCCCCAGACTGCAATAAGATGCCGACGTACCTCAGGACAGGAGGAGTGATGAACGCCTGGGTAGGTTTTAAAGGTGACCATCTGAGGGTTAACTATGGATCTGAGCTTCTCTGCCGTCAAGGCGCCGAACTGCACGGGCACCATCATGTCCATCTCTCCATGGCACTGCAGGATTGGGATGTTCTTGTTGCCGCTCGACGCCTGCGGGAACAGAAGACCCACAGTGGTTCTACCTGAGCAACAGAACCGGGTCTGAACGTGACGGGGCGGCTCCAGCCGGAGCCACGACGTACCGAAGGGAAAGTCTTGTGAAGAGGGAGCCAGCAGCTGAGGGCCACCACTCCGGCCAGCTGGTGCTGGCAGGTCAGAGCGGTGTATAAGGACAAAGCGCCACCCTGAGGTGGGGAGGAGGAACAACAACAAAACGTTTTCTACGACCAGGTCTGGTTTAAGAACAAACACAGAATCAACGTGAGCCGCTATCTGACCTGAGAGAATCCACCGAGGATTATACGGTGAGGAGGAATCCCGTTTCTGGTCTCGTGTTCGATTATGGCCTTAACTGAAGACGGAAACGAAACCATTCAGTGACGGGAGAAATGAAGGAGTCAAATTTGAACTAGTCAAAATAATACCAGAATAAAGTTGTAATAATACAAGAAAAAAAGACACACAAGAATAAAGACATGATGATAGTCATAAAGCTTCCAAGCTAACGAGCTCAGAGCAAAGCAGCCCTCCGCCACCACTCCCCCACTGAGCTCCTTCAGACTAGCCAGCAGCAAATAGCAAACACCTGGTGGGACTGCTGAGCTCATGATAGGAGCTACTTCTCAGTAAGAAATCAGAGGAGCCATGTTGGTATGACTTCCTGAGGCAGAGTTTTTAGAGAGACAGAGGCCCAATTTCAAGAAGTTAAACCAGGAAGTCAAATTTCTTATAAGTCATATTTGACATATACATATATAAAAACTGATTTGTGGTATGAAAAGGCACTAAGTGCCTGGGAAAGACATAATACTCAATCTTGAAATCAATAAACAAGGTTTCTGACCCATTTCTAAAACACCATCTGTCATTTACTAACGTAAGGAAAGCTGCTCGTTTCAACAAGTTCTGCACAACAAACATCAACACCAGCCAAGACTCTGTGATAATTCAGCCCATCACTTCATTATTATTATTATTATTATTATTATGACTGCTGCAGTGTTGTGGTGAGGTAATCCTCTTTCCACTGCTGACAGTTCCCCTGATTAAACTGCTGCAGTCGACCAATCAGATGCGTGGCAGAAAGCGCCACTTTGCAAGCTATTTCAGGCTGGCTGTTCTGTTTCAGAGGGCACGCTGCGTTCAAACTCACTGTTTTCTGCAGCCTTTTTGATTCCAGCCTCGTCCTCTGGAGCGTTGGGGCTCAGACTCATGAGGTCGAACCTGCGCACACAGAACCAGAGTCGAGAAAAAAAAAAAAACACAACAACAGATCGATACTCACAATCGCACTATTGTCAAGGGCAACATGGGAGCCTATTGTGGTTTCCAGGGAAACAAAGGGAGCCAGTTTTGAGCTGAGAGGCGGTGGCGTTCATCAGAGCTACTCACCACGCGGGCATCAGGGACTTCATGTTGAGAGTGACGGGGATTTTAGGCCTGCGGGGGAAAAAGGCGTCAAGGGGGCAGAACAGCAGTCCAGGTGAGATAAACGGCAGCAGACTTACGCGTGAGGGCAGATAAACTTGACGTGAGGCAGCCGTATCCCCGTCAGAGAGTCGGCCCAGCCGTGCCTGATGGAAAACAGGAGGCAGATAAAAAATAAGTCCAACAACAAACAAACCTGTCTCATAAAAAACGAAAAAGAATTTTTACAGTTTTGTAAATTTGTACAAAAGTCTGACTGAGGAAAACACTGAAAACATTTTATGCAAATCGACTCAAAGTCAGTCAGGAGAAGAAAATAAGAGATAGATAATATTTAATTAATGTTTCTTTTTTTGTCATGTTTTTAATTTCCTTGCTGTATGATTTTGCATATGTTGTCAATATTATGTTTTTACATTACAATTCCACTTCTTAATAGTTTTTATAAAGTTTTTAGTAAAACTCATTAAGGACAAGTGCTGCAAATTATATAATAAGTACCATGACGGCCTGGGACGGCTGTGTGTTTGTCTCCATCAAACATACCTAATAAATAAATAAAATAAATTTGCTTTTCTTCCTATTCAGAAATACCAGTTAATTTTAATAATAATAATAAACAAAAGAAGCATTAAAGGGTCACAACAAAAACTAATCGGATATTTTGCAATTTTTGGTTAAAGACCTTGTTTTTTTTTACTACAATTATTTTAAAAAATGCTCTAAATATGGTGCACAAGGTCCCAATAATTATATTAATACAGGAAATAGGGAAGAACTGATTGCAATTTTCGAACCAACTTGCTGATTCTAATTTCGGCCGATACCGATTTTTCTCTGAAAAGTCGTTTATTATTGCAACAAAGTTGTAAAGTTTCAACAGTGGGGGGGTGGGCTGTTGTTAACGGCGCATTGTTAACGTTAAAGAAGCAGATGTGACCTGGTGAGTGAGTCTGTCTTTAAATTATTAAATGAATCAGCAAAAATTAATGAGATATATTCAAATTCAAAAATAGATTATTTTTGAATTTGTAACAGAGTTACTTCAAGGTGCTGCCACCCTGAGTGGTTTCACTGCCTTTCTATGATTGAAGGGACTTAAAATAATCCGGTTGAAAGGAAATTCATTAGGAGACTCACCCTGTGTCTCCTAATCCATGAAGGAAGATCACCTGCAGCACAAACAGAAAAACATCCTGAATCCCAAACTGCAACCTTTTAAGCTTCCCAGCATATAAAACCATCAACACTGGATTGGACATCGCCTACCAGCCGCAGGTGCCATTACTACGCATTGAGTCATGTTCATCAATATCACCATATTTATAACAACCATGAATCACGAGTTGTCCAGTTTTTGTCCCTTATTAAACTTATAGAAATTATGGCACAACAAAGGGAAAATAACATCAAAAAAATAGGTCAAAGCAATTCAGAATCACTCCTCCTTTTCTCTCGCTCTCCGCGTCGGCTTTACGCTACACGTAGACCCGTTGCCGTGGCAACTGATTGACAACAGCACAGCCAGCCGACCGAGCGCAGATAACGTTCAAGTGTGACAGGAACACCAACGCCTAAAAACATACAAATAAAATGGACATAAACCCCCCAAAACCGAACATCCAGTCCGTCACACTGTTATGTTTTCAAGCTTGGTGTTTATGTTGCGATTATTGATAAGTGTTTGAATGAACATGAGCGGTGGTTAATTAGCCAATTTAAACACCTGATCTACTTTTTAATCTGTCAGAGAGCAGCTGTGTGGGTCGCCTAACCGAAACACACCGAATACCGCAGAGCATGTTTATGTTACGGTTGTCAAAGTTAAGCTAGCATGACTGACCTACTTTCCACTTTCTCCACATTTTTAATTAAAACTTTTTACTGACCAGTGAAATGCGACACTCTTGGCTCTTGTTGTCCAGCTGTTGTAGTGTTGACAATTAATAGTAAAACATGGCGTCTCTTTTTCAGATTATTTGCCTGATTATGTCATTTTCTCGCCGCCGGAAAGTCTCGATTTATAGCATAACAAGGCGCATGCGTGGCGAACGACAGTCACGTGACGCCCAATTCAGCAATAACGATGGAGAATACATGTCAATATTTGATTTATCGGAGCTTTTAGCTGCTCCTTGGTATCTGTACTTGCCAGTCCAGCAGAAAAATGCTGAGTGAAGCAGAGTTCAGGAACATTGGGGTCGACTCACCGCCGCAGTCTCCTTCTGTGTCCCGGACACCGTCACGGCCTCGGCGAGCAGCGGCACAGACATGTTGTTGCCACACATACACTGTAGGGGGTGCTGTAGTCAGGAGACGACACAAAGATCAGCAGCCTGCGGGTCAAACACTGGAGATGCGTGAAACATCAGGAATCGTCATGATATATCGGCATTAGCAACGATCGCGATTTGACGTTTTCTAATACGTGAAACTGGGCCAGTATTAATAATCAATGTTTATTTCCGTCTTGTTGCCCTTTGTGTCTCTAGAGGGGATTGGTCATAAGAATTTTAAAGACAAAATGTAATTTTAATGACTAGATGTAATTTAAGGCTTGCATCATGACCGAAATGTATGAACTTCGTCCAGCCAACTGGTGATAAATTTGCACTTACCCTATGATGGGCTCCAATCTATCCCCACAGCATGATGATACCACCACCATGTATCAAACAACTAACCTCTTAGATCTTCACAGAAGAGCTTTATTAATACAAAAGTTCAAATTACAGGACTGCATTTCTTATTTAGATTGAACTTATTTAGGAGGATGCATGTAAAAGGGACTGAATATAAAAAAATGTTTTACTTAATACATTATAATTTGATTTATGTTTATTTTTGCATTTGAAACGTGACAAAACAAGAAGGTTTCAGCAGTTAGGAAGTGCTTGGAAGTCTGAGTGATCAGGATGTTTTACGGTAAAAGCTCTAGGACGATGTGAGGACAGGAAGGAAGGAAAACAAGAAGGTCGGACGGCGCGTTGCCTCATCAGTAAACAGACGAGGAGGAGACGAAGGAATGTCCCAAACACCAAGCAAATGTTCAACCCTTTGCTGTTGAAATTCCATGGCTGCTCTGAAGCAGAACTGGAAACATGTGACTGGATAAATGACTAATAGATGAGCAATAAATGGAGAAAGAAAGAGGAAGAGTTGGGACATAAAAATCAAATGGCTTAGATTCTCAGTTAGCTTCAAATCACTTGATCTGGGAATAAAATGTTTTTAATTCTCAATATTTAATTCAGGGTGAATAGAGAGAACGCCTCAAGCAACTTTAGCTGACAAGAACAACATCCACCCATTTGAATCTTTTCAGCCGCAGCAAAAATACTAAGCACAAAGAAAAAACTAAACATATAATCTTTTAATCACCCGTCGGCTTGCGCTCTGTCAAACAAAAGCAATCTTTTCTTTACTCCATCAGCGCCCTAAAAAAACTATTCAACAGGTCTGCTGCCGCAATAAGCAATTAATCGGCTAGAATGAGGTCAACAATATTAATTTTCAAGATTTATAATTTTTCTCTTTTAAAAAACTGGATGATAAAGTCTTCAGTCTGGTGTTTTGGTCTCAACTAACCTTTTTTAAGGACAGCTTTGTCTTATTGGTTTTTTATTTATTTTGGATATTTAGAATGTCTTCCAGTTCTAGTGTTAAATATTTGTTAGTTTTTGTTCAATGTTTATTGATCTTTGAGAATAAGTTCTTGCATTTCTATGCCATTTCCATTATATTTCTCAAAACAAAATCATCATTTATTGCAATAACTTCTGGGACAATTTATTAAAAATTGTTATTGCGACACGTCTAACTATTTTTAATATATGTTTTAACACTTTCTAACTTTTGGGTGGACCTACATACTTTGTGCTACTGTTGCATCTAAATTTCCCCATTGTGAGAAAATAAACAATATTTAAAGTTTAAATATTTTAAGCTGAATTTAATTAAAAATTGCGACAAAACTTGATAAAATATTTCATTTTAATCTCACCTGACTTAAACTATGCCTACTTAATATTAAATCGACCTGTTTTTTATATTTGAGATTATTAAAAAGGCATCACATTTAAGCTTCGGTGAACAAATCCAGTCTGATGTAAACAGCAGAAAGTTCTGCTCGGCCTCCTAAAGAGGCAGAGTTCTGGTCCGAGACTCAGACGGAATAAAAACAAATAGTAGAAGTGAGTGACAGAGGGAGAATGAAATGGCTCTGAAAGTCTGAGGTGGTTAGCGCGAGCCGCGCCGGTCAGCAGATTCATGGCGTCTGTCGTCGCTGTGTGGGATTTCTGTAAGAAACATCGGATCGCTCTGAGCTTCTGGAGGAGGATGCTGGGTAAAAATAGCTTCAGCATCTGCTGGTATTCAGACTCTCAAACCGACCGGATCTGATGGACTTTCTGTTTGCTCCACAAAGTGCTTCATGTTCCAGCTGACATGTTTTTATCAGCCTTTTGCTGGAAGGAAAATCTGTTTTTAAATATCATCTATGTTACCTATGAATCCCAGAGACAACTACGAATAATACGTGGATCAATTCATAAACTAGACAGAGGATTTTCATGCTTTCATCTGGGTGACAACAGCGTTTCTATGCAATTTCTCTCTCCAAAATTCCACATTTTTCCAGACTCATAATATTCCGTGTTTCATATTCATCATTTTAAAATATAAATTACTAAACTTCACTATAAATTTACTGCAGAAGTTTCTACAAAAAACAAGTTTCATATAATTAGGTATTTGGCAAAAAGCAAACACTGGAAGGGAGGAAGGAAATAAGCAAAGAATGCAAAAAAAAAACAAAGTAAGGAAAGGAGAGAAGGAAAGGAGACGGAAAAACAAATGAGACAAGAGGGTAGAAAGAACTAAAGAGAAAGAAGGAAAAACAAAAAGAAAAGAGCGAAGGATAGAGCAAAAGACAGATGGAAAGAGTGAAAGAAAGAATGAGAGAAAGAAAGAGCAACAGAAAAAAGACAGGAAGAAAGAGTGAAGGAGCAAAAGAAAGGGTGAGAGGAAGAAAATAATGGAAGAAAATGGACATTCTTCCATTAATAATTAAGTAATGGAAGAAAATGGATATTCATAATATTTAGATAATGGAACAGTATTAAAGTTTGAAAACCCAAATAATTTCCATTCTCTTATTTTCTTTTGTCAAATAAAAATTGTTAATATCAAAAATTCAGTTTTCCAGACTGTATAGTTACACTGACTGAAACTATAGCAGAACAACCAGATAAAAACAGACTGCTGTGTTTATTTCTGGGTTAACAAGAGAGAAAGAAACCTTCAGTCAGCCGCTTGACCACCAGAGACCATTTCAACACGGACCAGGAAATCTGTGCAACTCTGAGCCAGAGACTCACACTACAGCTCGTAGTGAAGCAGTAGATTATTTAAGCAAAAGTGCACAAATATGGAAAATATTGATCTAAATGGGGGACAAATGAGCCAAATTAGGAAAAAAAAAAACAGTCTGGAGAACTGAATCTAAAACAAATCAACAGGAAATGATGTAGAACTACGCAGAAGACGCTCATTCATTATTGTATTTATTGGTTTTACTTTATCTCTAAATGTGTTAGTTATTTTCACTGGTCTGATTTAATCCAATAAACGCAGCAGAGATCAGAAAACCACGAGTTCTCTCCTTCCTGCGTGACTTCAATTACACTGAGCAGAAAAACACAGCAGAGGTGCTGCAGTCAAACGCTGATCCCAGATCAGCAGCAGGATCATCGATATGCGGCGCAGAGCGGCAGGTTTCCGCCATCCAGCTGCTTCTACGGGTCCGGGGCCCCCCTGCGGCTCCTCCAGCGGCTGCTGGGGCCCCCGGCCTCGCCATCAGCGAGTTAAAGGTGATTTTCATCTGATTTGAATGAGTTAGCATCGAAGGAGGAAACGGCTGTCGACGGGGCGCAGAAACAATGAATGGCCGCAGTTCGGCTTTAATTCTCGTTGGAGGTGGAACACAAAGCCCCGACTGCCCCCAAAAAAACCCTCCCGGAGCGACTCCCAGCCCCGCTGCGGGCTTTAATCCCGCTTTATCTGCCGCACACACTGCTAAACCGGGTTAGCAGGAGGAAGATCCGCAACACACACAATATCGAGTGTATTGTCCTCTGCCGGTGCTTCTTCCATTCCCCCTTCCGTCCCCAGGACCGGAACCATATTTCATTTTTGACCTCTTTTTCTGACCAGCAGCCCAGAATATCCCTCAAATGAAACATCTCGCAAGGTTCGTTTCGAACCCGAATAAAGCGTTTAAAAACACATCCGCGGCCCATTAGCCCGCTCAGATTCACACACTCACCGATTGCTGTCCCAGTTCACGACGAGGCGGAACTTCCGGTCCTCTGCGAACTGTGAGAGGAGGCGGGGCCAGCAAGTGACGTCACACACAAACCACAGCCCACCTTTACGTTTCAGGGGTTTAAGGCTTTATTTAAAAAAAAAAACTAAAAATCGATTTAAAATATCAAATAAATAAATAGATAGAAACCATCCAGAAGAAACGGTCCGCTCATTTGTCTTTATAAGAAACCAATAAAGAAAAACTAACACACATATATATATATATATATACATGAACATATAAATATATATATATACATATATATATATGTATATATATATGTGTGTGTGTATTTTCTCTCTTAGTTAATTTTTTTTACCACAAAACCTATAAAATAAATAAATAACTCAGAATAAACGGTCTGGCTCGGTGTTCATGTTGGTGATTTGTGTTTTTATTTGAAACTAACTAAAATATTTTCTTTTGTTGCATAATAAAAAACATATTGTATTTTTTTCACAACATAAACATAGATGAGCAAAAACATCGAAACATATACAAATCTAGCAAACTGTATGTGTGATATATTTTTATGGGATTTTTTTTTTTTTTTAGAAAGCGCTCAATACACCAATTCTCCACAGTGACGTCACGGAGCGAAGTTTCTTTCTCTTTGTCCGCAAACAGACAAAAAAAAATTAAATTTTTAGTTCACTTGTTATTAACTACAAAAAGGGAAGAAAATGGTTTTTGTATTTCATTTTTTTGTGGTCTAAAATAAAACAAACTCAAATATAACAGGATTATTTTATTTTCCTACGCCGTTTTTTGCAGATCTAGTGCTTGTAGATCTATCAGAGCTTCACGTTGTGGATCTATGCTGACCTGAAGTTGGTTCTGCCGACACTAAATCTGCTGAAACATTTTTGCCAGTTGCACCGACCTGACTCACATTTACCAAAGACATAAACTCAGTACAAGTGTCCAGCTGGGGGCAGCAGCCACTTCTGAGTGCATAAAAAAACCACAGAAAGGTAAAAAAAAACCCACAGAAAGGTCATAAAAAAAACCACAGAAAGGTCAACGTTATTGTAGCATCTCATTTATTCTTTAAGCATCAGAAAAGATGTAAAAAGGCTTCAGATCTTCATTGCCTTTCATGTGTGGAAACACTGAATCAAGCAAAGCTGTTCATGGTTTAAACCTGAAAATGTTCCCGTGTTGCAGCGAATGATGAATCCAGGCCGTCGTCATGGCAACCAAGATGTTCACCTAACAAATAACTGACTCTGTGCTCCTCCCTTCCTCGCTTTATTTAACAGCACAATTCATCACAGAAGATTAAAAAAAAAAAAAAAAAAAAAAAAACTTTCATGCATCTTTGCCAACGCCGTTGAGCATGTTGCCATGGAAACAACAGAAGCACGCCGGTTTCCAAGATTACAGCGCTCGCTCCCACTTGAATCCCTCCTCACTACCCAAACGCAGCGCTGGACTTCCTGTTTGACATTTAGACCTTCAGCAAATGCCGCTAGAACTTCTTCCCCTTCCTCCCCTCCCTCCTCTTCCTCTTCTCCTTCAGTTCTCAGGAGATGAAGTTGGTCTGTGGGATGATGCTCTCCACTTTGTGATCCGCTGGGTTTGCTGCCGCCTCGTAGTTACAGATGGTCACTTCATGTCTGTGAGCCTTACAGAGGACAGAGCAGAAAGACGTTAAACCAAGGGTGTCCAAATTGCGGCCCAGGGGCCGTTTGCAGCCCTCGGAATGATTTCCGGAGGCCCTTGATCAGAATTCAAGAAGGCAGTGGATGCTGCTACACATTTGAAAACAATGTTAGAGTGCAAATTTCACTGATGCCAGAACTTTCAAAAAAAGATTCAGACAATTTAACACCTTACCACGGAAAATGTAAGGTTTATGTTTTGAATTTAATTAATTTTAATAGTAAAAAGGGACAAAAAACATCCAGTGATTATTGCTAAAATTTGGACTTGGGCATGGCAAAATAAAATATGAGTGAGCCACATCCTGTTTTTGTTGGTGAAAAGACAAAACAGAAGAAAAAAGATCCACTTATTTAATTCAAATGTTGAGTTTAGTTTTTCCAATTTCAATAAAGAAGAAAAATACGAAGAATTATGTGGCCCCCAGAATACTTAAAGCTCGACATTTTTGGGCACCACGCATTAAATCTGCAGATTCAGCAGAATGATCTAAACTTCCTCTAATCAGCAGACGAGAACAGACAGAGTTATGCCTGACAAACCTCTGAATATTCCCCTCTCAGGCCGATGTAGTACACCCGCGTGTTCTCGTCCCCAAAGTTTTTGGAGATGTGGATGGAGAGGTGATGGACGCTGGAGAAACGAGCAATCCTGCAAACGACAAGCGACAGAAGGAAAAGTCAAAACGACGGCTTCCAGGAAGGAAAAATAACTCCTGTGTGAACATTTCACAGAGAAACATCCATCCAAAAGGAAGACAAACACCATAAAAACTTTGTAAGAGAGTGAAAATGTTCATCATCTAACAGTGCAGCATCTTCATGTCTCAAAGAAATAAAGATTAAAAAAAAATCTTACATTAACTGGAGATATCAAAAGATTCATTTTGTTGAGAACTTCATTTTCTCAGATTAGAGAAATACATAAATCTCAAGACTAATTTTGACAAAATAGTTTATTTAATTTCAATATTTCGAGACAGTGATTTGTTGAGCCAATATGTCACTGAAACAGTTTCCTTCTCTCATTAAACTGAGATAAAAGATGTTAAGTAAAGTTTCCTTTATCTCAACATCTTCAGATTACACCTTAAGTGGACAGTGTTTATTGCACTTTCATTATTTTGGTGTATCAGGATATATCAACATTACATCTATTTTATTAGAAATTTCTGTCTCGAGATAATTTGAGCTCATTTATGCATGAAAACACTAATTATCTCAGGAAGTCAGAATTTATAGGTTTTTATTTTGCTTCATTATAATTTTGTTATCTCAGAATATCTTGTTATATAAATATACTAAAATATTTTTAATTGTCTAAAGAGATAAAGAATTTTAGACTGAGTTTGTTTTTTCTCTTGTCTAAATAATGAAAATAAAAAAAGGACTTCCAACTTGATTTGATGTGATAATAGTTTAATCCTCTTGTTAAATCCAGATTTTAAGATCCTGATTGTTTTTGTTTTATTATCTTGAGAATGTTGGATCTTGAATTCATTCGTCCAGTTGGAGACAAAGATCTTAGGCAATATTTGTTGAGCAGTTTAATACTAACTCAAAATATAGAATTCATGAGCTTGATTAAGTTAAAACTGATTTATTACCTCAAAATAACCATAATCTGGAAATTGCTTTGCTTACCGAGCAATTTCTTTAAAAAGTCAGGAAGCATCTTTTCTTATTCATTCAGAGTTTAAAATGCTAAATGAATAGATTTCACTTCTTAACGGCAACATGAACCCAACTGATAACGAGAAACTTACATTTAGCTAAAATAGTTTAATTTAAGGCTGCAGCTCCTGATTTCTAATGTTTCTGCTCAAAGTGTCTGAAAACTGAAGTGTGACTCCTCACTTCGTGGGATACTCCAGCTCGGCCAGCGGGTCTCTGTTGAGTCTGAAGGCCTGGTCCGGTTCCCTGCCGGTGTCATCAAACGACATCTGAGGGATGTTTTTGTATCTGCAGACCACAATCAGACGGAGAGTCACAATGCTGCCACCTAGAGGGGGAGGGACGCCACAGACTCACAGTCGTATCTCTGCTGGATGAGAGTCGTCGTTTTCTCCAGAGATGATGATGCCTTTCAGCTTCACGCTGCCGGTGAAACTGAAACAGACGAGACGGCGTCAGTCTGAGGACGCGGACAGACGAGGAGAGAAGCACCGGATGAAATTACATCCAGAGGGACTTCAGGGTGACGCTAAGGGCTTAGACCCTGAACTTTAACCTTTTCAAGTTTGCTGAATTACAATATTTACAACTAAATACAGAAAAAAAAAGCTAAACTGCACACAGAAAGCAGGATAATGATGATGATTGTGACTGCAGGACTTACGGGATGTTGAACAGCAGCTCTTCATCCACATCACTCTCCACATACTAAAGGAAAACAAAAACATGGTCAGATGCTTCTTTGTTTGGGATCTGCACTGTGAAGATTTTTACAAATCCTCAAGCTTCAGTCCTTTTCTGGGTCTTTCCATGGAGTCCCCTCAACCAAAAACCTCCAAAGGGAGGCGCCACGGAGGCACCTTAACCAGATCCAATCAGAACTCCGACTCTCAATTAGAAATCAGAGCAAATTTTACAAACAACCTCAGAGCTCTTTAATTTGATGCATTAAATAATCAGGAGAGAGGAGGGAATCCGATTTTTCTCTATTTTATTTGCTGATCAGATTTATGCTCGATGAAAAATCTGAATAACTGATCAGTAAATCTCTGGTTGTTTCAGATTAATAGAAAAAAAAACAGCCCCTTTGCTCCTACAGAGGGTTTGAGCTCTCGGCTGTTGAGAAACGACTGCTTAGTGGAGGCATGGACTGTGTTGATGTTTTAAATTTTACACGAAATCTAATGTTTCGTATGTAATGCGTCAATTCGACGCCAAGACGCTAATCTTAAACTTCATGCACTGTAAACAGCCATCCTCCACCGCAAAGAGGAGGATGTTCTGTGATTGGCTAGAAAAACTACCAGAGGAATCGAAGTGAACGGGAGAAAGTCCAGATTAAACCTTAAACGAGATTTGAAGTGAGCGGAGCAGAGCAGGAAGGCAATGGCCAGACTGAGAACTATTCACAATTTATACATTATTTCATTTACATTAAACTCTTATGTCAGGTCTTAGTTATGCGTAGTTTATTCTGTAAAAGGTAAAATATTTTTATCGCGGGGTCACAGCCTGACTGCCCCGGGAGGAAGCCCACTCTGCCCTGTACCTTGTCTCGCAGGTTCCGCTGGTCCCACGGCTTGAACACCAGCCGTCCGTCTCCGTCCCTGCTCTCGTTCAGACACTGGAGCCTCTCCAGGTCGATGCGCTGATACAGCCCGAACTCCACGCCTCTCTCTGCGGGCTCATGCTGCCCCTCCGACCCGCAGCCGTGGCTGTGTCCGTGACCGTGGCCGGACATGGTGGACTCACACGGCCGAACTCAGCAATAACCTGCAAACAAAATAATGGAGCTTTCCGAGTAAAACGGGCTGTTTTATAAACGAGGACTCGGTCAGCAAGTTTCGTTTAGCAGCGTGAAGCGAACTAAGTTTAGCTTAAAGTGAGGCGAGGTTAACCCGACACTTCCGACATGAACTCTTCAAAATAAAAGCAGCAACTTTCTGGTTGCACTCATGAAACGGAATACATAATATTTTAGATAAACTATTAACATTGTATTAATCGGAGTCAATGCTTCTATAACTTTCGGCTACGAAACAAAGTTGTAGCTTCATTCAAAGCTTAACTCGGCTTTTTATCTTAATTTGCAAAGGCGTCGATATTTTCTTTTGAAAATAACAGGGTCACAGGAAATTGTTAACCGGTATACTGTCGGAAGCTTTTTAGGAGGAGCCACAACTGAGTTCTGATTGGCTCCAATCAGTTACCATCAAATGCTGCGACTGACGTAAAATGTTTACAAGCTTGTTGTTGTAGCTTGTTGCAAAAATAAATAGGTTAAAACGAAGAAAATAGGCTTAAATAGCGGAAAGGATAAGATAAACATCCGAATATAAAACGTAGAGCATGAAATGTATCTCTGTAGTTATTTCTGAAACCATTATAGTTAAAACAAATTTCTACACTTTTCCTCTCCATATCACATCCCGTCAGACCCATAAAATTTTATACTTTAATTTTATAAAAACAAACCAGACACTTTCAGAAAAATTAAATTCTTCCTGCTGAAGTCTAGTGATGGTTTGAACTACTTGAAGCCCCAATCAGACCATAAAAATGGAAAACAGATTTTATTAGGACTGATTGGCAGAATCTCTGAGGAGCCTTATTCTCATTCATCATTAAAACTGACAGAACAGATCTCTGAAAAATGTCCTTATTAGTAGCCATATCCCATACATTTCTACACAAAATCAGACATTTTCACTCAAAAGAAGTTCCACACAGAGTTCGTCAGGGAAAAAGTCAATTTTAATAAAAATGACCACATAACATTTATTAAAATCTAATAAAATTACAGTTTTCCATCTACTGGAGCCCATGTTGCAGGGAGGGTACCAGGTCCCATTTCTGAAAATAAATACATCTCATGGTGATGGAGGGCTGAAGCCGCAGACGTCCTATGAACTTCCCTCATTAGAAACAGTTTGTCACAGTGAAGCAGACAGAAACAGACTTCCAGCAGGAGGAGAACGGGACCTGAAGCCACAGCAGAGGTAAAAAATAAGACAGCAGGGTGTGTGTTTCTGCTTACAGTTCAGCCCTCCTCCCTATACAAACACTGAAACATCACCAGGAATTACAGGATCACATCTGAACGGCTGGGTTTCCTAACAACGACGGCTCCTCCAGCGGCCATGAAGCGACCACCGGGGAGGTTTAGTGTCATTTGGTCAGAAAGGAAAAGAAACGAGAGCTCATTTACTCAAAAGTACCTTAAAAAAAAAGTTCAACTTGTTTTCTTTGAAGAGACAAAGCAGGTGTCTGCTCCAATTGCCGTTTGTTAGCTTAGCTTAGCACAAAGACTGGAAACAGATGGAAACTGCTAACCTGACACTTTAAAAATTCATCTTTCTCTTCTGTACGCAACATGACAGATGTTTCTTTGTGTGGCCAGAGGTTTAGAATAATGTTTGAATTCACAGTATTATTCTGGTAGATTTATGATCTTGAGCCAGAGGAGAGCCGGGTTCGTCTCAAGATGCTCAATGTTTGTCTCCTGTCTGTTAACATACTTAAAAACATAAAAAAATCCCGCTGATGAGTGAGCAGCAGAGAGCCAGGAAAATAAAAAGGATTTCCTGTCTGCTGGTGCGTTTTCCTAGCATACGGCTGTCCAGAGGAGCTGCAACCTTCACAAGGCTGATTTTTAAATCAAGGTTTTGTGCAATCTGTGCTGGAAAGTTCAGCTGCTCCCAAACAGGACACTGGTTTTCTTTAATGAGCCAGTCCTCCCAGGAAACCAGACTTTCTTCAACTCCTTTAAACATAAGTTCTTCTAAGACCCTTTATAGTCCAGTTCTTGTTCTTCATCTCTGGGAATATCATAAAATGTGGTTAAAATCCTCAGATAGCAAGAGGAAACCAAAGAAGAAGAGTTGGGCCAAGCAGCAGATAAAAAACCATTTCGGCAAACAGCTCTCTGGGAACCAGACAGTTTTCCTAAAGCATTTTTACTAATTAATAAAATATGAGATAAGTCCTGACAGGATTCTGGTAACAGAGCTCTTTACCAGATCAGCTGTCTTCAAATTATGATTTTAAATAAGATTTTTAAGAAAAGGTTGAAACTGAAGTTTAAAAAAACCCTTAAAACGGGTCATATTGCTCTTTAAGCACCTCATATCGTTCCACTTTGTCCTTTTTATAAAAGATGATTCCAGGTATGAGACGGAGTGGACCGCCGCAGGACGTTTGGTTCCACAGAGACGACTGGACTCCTGTTCTGCACAATTAATACCATCTACCAACAGGATGTTATCTTGGTTCTACCAGACGGGCCAGCTGGTCCAGACAGAGATCAGAACCACAATTAATGCAAATAGGGAGTTGGGATAAAATAAATGAAATCATATTTCTCAGTATTAATCTCCATAAATCATGATATTTCTGCAGTAAAGCATGATTTTCTGAAAGTCACCCAGATCGAACCCAAAGAGCAGGTTGCAGCCGATGCTGATTCTGTTCACATCTACAAACCGACGCGTTCTGTGATTCCACGTTTGTTTCTAGTTTTTGTGCTCAGCTCAGAAAAGCAGAACCATCTAATATCTAAAGTCCCCAAGCGGTGAAAATGTTCCAGCGGTTAAAGATGTCCGCCTGTGTCAGTGTGCCGTCGGCGCCGGAAGGAAATACTGAAAAAGCTGCAGAAAGGAAGCCGTGTTCTCAGCAGTACCGTGAGTTCATGCCGTGTGTGTCTGGAGGAAAAAAGCAGCTAAAATGAAATTAAAACCTCCCTTCGGATTCTGGCAGACTACCGGCGGGAGAATCGGTTCTTGAACGCTTTGATGGTTTTCGCCATCATGGGGGCGATTTCTGCAACAGGAACGAGTTCAGGAGAGTTAAACACAAACATAACCACACATAAACATCAACACACCCGATTAAAATCAGAACAAACTCACTTTTGACTGGTGGCTTTTCCCGGCCGGGATGAACAGTTCCTCCTCCTCCTCCTCCTCCAGGTGGCGCTGAAGAGCGAGACGAACCGGCTGGAGAGCTGAAATGTGAAGAAGAGCGGCTGGAGTCACCAGCAAAGTCAGAGGATGCTGGTCTTATTCTGAAAGAGACAAAGAAAAGAGACTTAACTGAGATGCAGTAGAAACAAAACCGTTGCATTTGCTCTCAATGTGGGACAATTTTTTATTATTGTGACAGGTGTAATCAGGAGCTCGGAGAAAAGGCTCCCCCTGGTGGCCATTCAAATAAGAACCTCCTCTGACTAAGATCAACAACTTGATGAGAGGAAAATGCTCAAATCTGCCAGAAAATCTGTTAGCTATCAATGTAAAGTGGTAAATCTGACTTCTGGTCATGGGAAACTCACTTGATGGGGGAAGTAGCTGCGGTGGAGGCCGATGACAAACTGCTGGAGGTTCCAAACTTCTCCTGGCGGCGGCGGACGTCCCGCGGCGGCTTGGCCACTGAGTTCACGAACGCCATCTTAACCTGCCGTCCTGCAGGACACAGCGCTCGGGATCTCAGTTCCCATCGGGGGCTCAGACGTCACAGCGCGACTCGGGTGAAGCCCCGCCTACCTTTGGGTTTGTTGGCGTGGGCAGAGCTGATGTTCTGGGTGAGCAACCTGAGCCGCTCCTCGCGCTCGTCGTGCAGCCGCAGGTACATCTCCCTCCACGACTCGAACTCCTGGGGAGACTCGCGCTTGAAGTCCCGCCGGCAGTGACGCATCCAGAGCTCGTCTGAGTCCTCAGTGAAGCACTGAGAGGAGAGAGGAAAAACTCACAGCCTCAGCTCCTCGGAGGCAGAGCAATGCTGAAACTTTAAGCTTTAAAGTTTCTCTTATGCAAAATTCACATTTTGCACATGTTTACACTTCCATTTTGGTTTCCACTGCTTCTAAAACCAACCTAATCAACACCCAGCCTCTTTTTGGTAATAAGTAAAAGTTTTTTGGTGTCTGGAGTCGTTTCAAAAACCTCCAGGATGTAATGTCACAAATGAGCAGGCACTGACAGTTACCTAGCAACCCCAGTAGAGTTCCCTCCCATCACCTAGCAACCAAAGCTGAGCCCCAGCACTTGTGGTCAGCTGGTTTTAGCTCTGTTTCACTGTACAACAGCTGATGGAAAAAACAAGTGTTTTGTTGTTGACTTACCATCCAGAGAGCACTTGCTGCATTCTGGTTGGTTGTGCAGGAGACTCTACTAACGCTTTTCAAAGATGTACGGTTGTATAATTTCAGCCATTTTCACGTGAGTGTAAATGTTGAGTTGGGGGGCGTGGCCAGCAGCAGCTTATTAGGATTTAAAGTGACAGAGGCCCTAAAACGGCTCAAAATACGCAGGACTCACCAAACTAAAATCTTATTATCAGGATTTTGTGCAAACAAAATATGTGATCACCCAGAGACCTGTCCTAAGCTGTACAGGGAAGCATCATATTTCACCTTAGAGGTTCGGACTAACCTGGTTGCTCTGCTCGATCCGGTACAGCTGCTCAGGAGTGCATCTCTCCAGAACCGGCTCTAGGATCTCGAAGGGGACTCCGCCCACTTCGGCGATGGCTGGGAGGAGAACAAAGACACCAAACTGCTGAAATTATGTCCTCAGAAAAACTAAATAAAAACCTGCAGCAGCCTCTGGTTCAGAACGGCTGGAGCAGAACTCACAGTCGATGTTGTTCTGCAGAACCCGGATGCACTGCTCATACAGGGTCATCATCCTGGGCAGGTAGGACGTCTTCGACCCCGAGTAGACCACCATCTTGGAGTTGAAGCGCTTCCCAGTGAAGCCTGCGTCCTCCTCGTCGTTGCACACGGGAACTGGAAGTGAAAACGGTGAAATTGGACCTGAATCAAAGCCTGAGTGAGAGAAACCCGACACTACTGCAAACCCGAAACCCTCAGGAGGTTCGTCTGCAACATTGAATCATCACAAACATCCAAACTGATGCAATCAGAACAGAAAGAGGCTGAATGCAGAAAGAAATCTGCAGCTGCTGCCAGCAGCGTTCAAACGCTCTCCCAGTAAAATTCACACCTTTCAAGGCAAGTTTTCAAACTTCACCAGCACAAAAACAGTATATAAACTAAAATAGCTTCAATTCACTGTTACATGGCAAAATGTATTACTATTATTAGTATTTATTGTAATTTACATTCTACAGCAGGTGTAAAGTAAAGTAAAATATAACATTTTTGTAAGTTTCTCTCACATACACCTTATATTCCTGACGGGTCCAAGAACAAAACAAAAATCTCACCAAAAAAATCCTCCAATTTCAACAACACTGTTTAACATGTAACGTATACGCCAACCTTCATTTCAAACACGCCGATCAATAAGTCACTGATCCATTGGGAAAATATCCACAGCGCCGAACTGGTCCAAACAAATCATGTTAAATTAAATGACCTCAGAGGAAATGCTTCAACACAAAATACAAAGAAGTAAAAGAAACATAAAAATAATTTCAAAAAATCACAAAAAAGGTTTCTTTACAAAACTGTGCAGTTTGAATATCAAACACTTTCAAGGACTTTAGACAGAAATCAAGCACTTTCCAAACCTTGAAAGCACTGAACTGAAATTGAAGCATTTTCAAGGATTTCAAGAACCCAAACATCCTCTGTGCAAGTTATGCAAACATGTTGCTTCCTGTCCATCAAACTGGAATTATAATATTATTACATCTAATAACTGCGTGAAAATCAAAGTTTATAAAGCAAAAACATCAAAATGACAAATAAATGTGTCAGAGTGGAAATATGCTTCATTTTGGCTCCTTCATTTTAGATTTAGATTTATTTAATTTTCTGTATTGACTCTGATACTTCTGCATATATTTTTATTATTATTCTAAGCAAATGTTGGTTTTACCGAATAACTGTTCTTCTAATTGAAGTTTCTCCTATTTAAAATGTCATTTTTTATATTTCTGGAAGAGTTTTCCAGGAATATTTCCATTCCTGCTGTTCAAAATGAGATTTCTTTGCCTTTTTGTCACAGTGAGGTCACAGCTCTCACCTTTGCGCCGCTGAGGCGACAGCGGCGTGTCGATGGAGGGCAGAGGTCTGTAGTTGGGCTGGATCGCCGGGAGCGGGATGTCTGGGAGTGTCGGAAGAGCCTCCACAACCTGAACGGGAAAAATCACAACTTGAAAATAGATGGCTTGAAAATACAATCTATGATTTTTTCATACTAGATTGGGTTTCCATTATTAATCAATCTTTTTTTGCTCTCTCTCCTTTGTAAAAAAGAAATTACAGAAAATATTTTCAAAAAGCGGCTTTTATTTAAATGATCTCTTCTTTGATTTGTACGACGGAGCTTCTAGGGTTTCTGTTTAAATATGAAAACGAAGTTGTGATTTTACCAGGAAAAAATAATTTCTCAATGGGAAAAAAGAATTGATCAGGATCTGACATTTCCAGCTCAGTTCAATTGGTTTTTTTCTCCAGAAATTGAATGATTGTTTCAAAGTCCTGCTACAGATAATAATTTGGTGCTGATATGTCAAAAGTATTTTTATTAAGTATCAAGTCCAAAGTAGAACCTCACAAGATGCTCAACGTTTCTCACTGAACTGTTTTATTATTTTTCGTGTCGAGTTCTCACAACATTTTTTTCTCCTTATATTAACACTTCATTCTGGTGTTATTACAACTTTAAACTGGTAACATTATGACTTATTTCTTGTAATATTTCAATTGTTTTGCCTTACGACAGTGTTTTTTGTAATATTATGACTTCATTATTGTTAGAATAAAACGTATTTAGGTTATCACATGTTTGTATGATTACATTCATTTGTAATTTGCGATGGTACAGATGCCACCCTTTCCATTGTGCTCTCTTTTTATCTATGTGTGTATGTGTAGAAACTATTTTGTTTGCAGGACTGTTCGTGCGGAGAAGGCGATAACTGCCCTCTTCCCCGAAGAGGAAGAGGCCACGCTGTCCCAAAGAACTTCTTCTTAGTTAGATAACTATGTGTTAGTGTAGCTGTGAACTTATCTGTCGGACATGCAGCCTTTTTCTCCCCCTCCCTTTAGGGTTGCATGTCCCATGTAACTAGGGCGTTCCTTAAACTTAATAAAACTGCAGGGTTCACAGAGAAAACTTCAGAACATAGGTAGAAATCTGTAACTGAGTTTCTCTGTGTTCTCCCTGCAGGTATGAAACTGATTTCTTGACTCTTGTTGTCCTTGTGTCTTTGTGAATGTTTTAGGTGCTTAGACCTAACATATATATATTTTGTTTAAGGCTCAATAAAAAAAGCATACATACCTCTGATGAGTCCTTTTTATCTACATTAACTGCCTTTTTGCAGAACTTCGTTCTGTTATTATCTTCTGTTACTTGGACTTTTATTAGTTTCATCTTCGCCTCTTGTGGCAGTTTTAGCTTCACTTGTTTCAAATTCTGTAAAAATAAATCTATTAAGTACGTTTGATACCTAATTAATCAAAAAATAATCATTGTTTTGCATGTTAAGACATTTAAAAGGCTTTTCACAGATTCATCCTTTTCTCCAAATGATAAAGTGGAATGTAAGGTTATTGGATTTTTGGCAATAGTTTATTTTCTTATTTAAAAAAGGAATTAAATTTATTGTTTATTTGCATTTCATTATACATTTTTAATTTAGTGTAAAATAAGATTAAGTGGTTAAATAAAAAATCTACAGAATGTGCCCATTTTTATATGATTCATCAGAAGAAGAATCTTTTGTTTCAGGCCTCAGAGCTGCAATATGTTGCATCGTCAGCATGTTTCTTATATGACAAGAAAATCTGACTGCATGGAAAGAAAATATAAAGAATCCAGTTAAATTTATCCTTTCTTACTGTGAATCATTCAGGTTTTATTCAATAGCAAGTTAATCCCTTGCAGTGACATTCATGAATTCATTAGTTTACCTCTGAGTAAAGTGGCATTAAATGGAAGATGTGCCATTTTATTGATTCAGTGCAGTGCTCTGTAATTAAGGCTCTTTAAATGGAACCAGTTAATGTCTGAATGTTTGGATCGAACACATGACAGAAACCTCTTCAGCTACAATGCTGCTGTTTTATTTTGTCTTTATAATCTAAAAATGTATTGTGTTTTTTTTACCAATGTGATATTTTTGTTTAAGTAATTTGAATTAATTTGAGTTGTAGCCTGAAATGAAAGCAGTAAGATGAAGGCGAGGCAGCTGGTTTATTTACACAGAGACACTCACTCTGTCCTGGACAGTTTTAATCAGAATATTGATCTGTGTTCACTTTTAAACTTGGCAGCATCAGAGTGTTGCAGCATTATTTTCTACATCCATTAACCTAATCTGCTGCCATGTCTGACCTCCACAAACAGCTTACGCTCTGTTTTCCCAGAGCGTCATGCTATTAAGATCTCCACTGTTCTTCTAATGAAATTGGTCCAATTCTTCTCTCCAAAAAACCCAAAAACTTACAAAATAGTTCTGTCTAGTTTCTAGTGCAAATGTCTCAGTAAACTTGAAATGACAAAACTAACTTACAAGCACATTTTCATCAAGACGTTGGAGCTTTTTCCAGTGTTATAAATGACATAATCTGCCAATTGAACTAGAACTTTTTCATCAATATTAAATATTTATTTGTTTGAAACACGTTCCTTTATCTTGCTGAAAAGTTACCTGTCAGTTAGTTTTGTCTTATTTCATGTTTGCTAAGATATTTGCACTAGAAACCAGTTTCTGACTTTTGAAAATTGTTGACATTTGGAACTCAGAAATTTATGGGTTTTTTTGTAGAGAATTTCTGAGATGACTCTCAAAATTTCAGAGTTTTTTGGTGTAACTTTATTACTTTTCTTTGAAAGAGCTAGATGGTTTTTTTGGAAAAGAAAAAAAAGAGAGATGCTTTTAAAAAAAAATCATCTAGTTTTCAGTTTCTTTTGGGATCCATTGAAGAAATTTATTTTCAGTAACAAGAACAGGATTTGGGTCACGTTCTTTCAAAGTGTTTGATGTAGTTAGTCAAGTTTAATAAGTTAAATAAAAAACTGATTTGGATGCATAATTTAAGTATGTTTTAGTAAATGTGGTTTTTCTTTTTGTTAAACCTTGGTTATAAAAAAATATAGAAAAATACAATTGTGAGAAAATTCCAAATTTGTATCATTTTTGATTTGCAGTTGGGGACCGCGAATATCCATCAAAGGGCAAATAATGGCCCCCAGGCCACAATTTGGACACCACTGTCCTAGAGAATATAAAAATGAATCATTAGAAATCCTTTAAAGGTGACTTATGGTTGTTTTTTTTTTTTTTTTACCCTGATCTAATGTGGTGAGACTTAAAAAAAGTGCAGTTTTGCTCCTCTGTGTCTGTGGTTCTTCTCACTTGGAGCTGTCATTCCTGCAGTGAAAGGAGAGTTCAAGGATTCGTCAAACCTCCAGCCGGGCTCAGCGTCGCTTCGAGTTTTCCCATCACCACCGAGCCAACATGAGGGGCTTTAACGGGTCGGCTTGTGGCTCTCTGCCAACGCCTCCAGGCTGTTTCATTAAGCTCATCACTATCATGCTAAACGACAAGGTTTTGGACAAAAACGGCAGAGTACAACCAAAAATGAACTGCTGAAGCGATTAATTGTGATTAATCAGTTATTGAAATAATTGTCAACTAATGTAGTAATTGATTAATCATTAACTGGAGAATAGACACTCAAAAAAAGCTGAAAAACAATATATTAGGAGCAGTAATTAAGACAAAACTGGAGAAGTATATATATACATATATATACTTCTCCATTTAAGAAAAAAACAACCATAATTTTAGTTTCACCCGGTTCAAATTTGATTAAAATAATGCATTGTTTTTGCATTTTAGGCAAGATGCAAAAACAATAAAATGTTTGTTTTATTGTTTTTGCATTAATAAAATGTTTATTTTTTTATTTAAAAAATAAATGGAATTATTTGCCTATGTGCATCTTTTAATGTATTTCTAATATTTTTTATAAAAAACTGCTGAAATTGTAAAATGACAAATCTGTATAATGTTCCAAATATTTTAATCAATAGAATAATCTATTACTAATAATTGTTAGTTGTACCCTAAAAAGAGCTGAAATTTAACAAGTGGTTCTTCTCTCTTTTATTCACATTGCATGTAAAACAAGAAAAAAAAAAGATAAGAACAAAACAATGTATTTCTTTAAAAATAAAATGCCCAAATTTTCTCCTGTTCTGTTTTTATTTATTTTTTATAATTTAAGCAATATTCGTAAAGAAATAGAAAAATCCCACAAAAACAATGCTGGTGTAACCAACGTAAAATAGGAATGTCTCTTTAAGAAACGGAGATTAGGGAAGCTAGGTGATCTACCTAACCAATAGGAAGTTTAGTTTGTAGTGCGTATCAACCAATCAGAATGCAGACTGTCGCTGGAGGTCCCGCCCTTCTTCCCCGTGTCTGGAGCCAGTTTGTGTGTGCGGAAGAGATCCGCCATGAGGAGGAGACCGTCAAGCTGTGCAGCGTGAGAGTCCGTGTTGGTTAAGACGGTTATGGTAATAGATACGAACTTCAAACAAACCTTTTTGCAGATAGAATCGCTGTTTATCATCCGACTTCTAAGCTGGAAGTTGTTGAAGTGAGTAAACTTCAAGCAAGACCGTGTTTTTTTTTCTGTTGAGCACTGTTAGCGCTACCACGTTAGCCTCGTTAGCTAACGAGGTAGCTGTTGGTTCCTCGAAGTACATGTCGTTCTCCGTTCAGCTGAAGGTAAAGCCTAAAATATAGTATATTCTTACTTTATTCGCGGATGAAAGTTCATATCATTGAGGTTAAAGCATGAAATATATGCCTTGTTAGATTATCTAGTGCCCCACATGTCCGGATTGAGAGCCACCATATTGTTGTCCCAAACGTGTCGCATTGAGATCAGTGAGCATGTAATGTGCTTTTCATTTCGGTTTTTGCTCCGATTATCACATTTTTGTTGAATAATAACCTTTATTTAAACTATTTAATTATTAAAATGTAAACTTTTACCGCTTTTGGGTAAAATTTAATGTTTAACATTGTTTGAAAAAACGCTTTTGCAATTTACAAAAAAAGTGAATTGATAATGCTGTGAAATGCTGCATTGAGGTAAAAGATAATTGTTTTATTGCAAACTTGAGCAATTTGATAAGAAATTAATGTCAAATATGATGTCTACAGAAACATGATTTAAGGACTAAAGCTAGAACAGCTTAATAAAAATCCTATATTTCTGCTGGTCCTGTCTGTTGACAGGTCAGGGGGTTTTCTGTGCTGGATTGTTCCTGAGCTGGATTCCTCCTGTGACTTTGACTGAGCCTTCCCACCTGGACATAGAAAGAACTGGATTACTTCTTTTCCATTTGGAGTCCTGCGGCACCCTGCGGTGTGGTAGGCCTGTATCACTCACATCCTCACACACAGTTGGTTATGCGTGAGACACTGACAGTTTTTGCTTATCGTTTCATCCTGGAATTTTGGACATTACGCTTTGGACAAGTTTTTATTTGGGACAATATAACAAACTGCTGTGTAGGAAATTCTCCTCATGTGAACGGTGTCGAGTCGAACCTGAATTGGAACTGAAATTGATTAATCTGTTGTCTATTATGATTTAGAATTCAGATTACCAGGGAGAACCCAAAAGGTTTAAAACTCAGAATTAGCACATGGCCAAGTATTATTATTATTTCTTGTATTTTATTGTATGTAGTTTTATTTTCTTAATTGTGTGTCTTGTACAACTGTTTGTCAGTTTTGTGGTTTATGTCACTAAAGCCAGTTGTTCTGTAAATTCATCCAACTGCCTGTTTGTGTCATTTAGACTCTCCACTGTGCTCCTGTAGCCGAACCTATTGGCCCATTCATCTAAAATATATAATACCCTTCTCTACTGTGTTACACTGTGTAAAATTTAAGTTGTTTCCAGAAATATAAATACAACTACATTTTAAGTGTGCAAAATCTTGTATTTTTTAAAACAATAATTTATAAAACTCTGTTATAGTTGGATTATTCTTTCTTCTACTCAGTGACAGATAAAAAAAAATAATAAAGACATTACTATTTGATTAAATTTAAATAATTTACCAATTCATTCATGATTTAAATCTTTTATTTCTGTTAATTATAATGTTCTGCTTATAGCTTCTTGTTGAAGGGGAGTTTTTCCTTTCCACTGTCGCTACATGGATGCTCACTAAAATACTCAATGCAATGTGACCTGTTTACTTAGATAGAAATTTTTAAACTAATTTCAATAATTAACTGAGCTCAATGTACTGTTTGATAACTTTTTACTTTACAAGGTGTCTCGAAATGTTGAATCAGGAAAAAAATGCCAATTATTTTATGCATGTATTTTAATTATTTGATGTTTTTTTGGGATAGAAACCAATATTGTTTTCCCCTCTGTACCTAATCTTGAGTAATGGAAAGACAGGAGTCTCATATAGCTCATTAGAGCTTTTCGACGCCCATCAGCAGCTTATACACCTGCTACCATCTGATTTTAATGTTTTCAATGTTCGGAGCAAATGAAGAGTGAAATTATATTCATAAACTAGCACATTTCCTGACAGTAAATATAATCCTGTCCATTATTTATGTGGTGAAATTGGAAAATGAATCATCTTGTCTCTGGATGCACATCTGTGAATTCATCCATTTCAGAAAGGACTGAGGAGAAATGAATGTGACACGTTACAGAGACCACACATCAGAGAATAAGTCATTAATAATTACCCAGTGAATTTAATGGAGATTGGTCTGGTCAGTGAACACAGCAAAGAGAAAAAAGTTCACTTTACCCACAGAGATTTACTGCATGTTTCCAGAAATGAGTTAATTCAGCTGAGAGTCAGTTCTCACACTTCTTAAATGCTTGTGGCAGTAATCTCACTCTGTCCAATTAGAAGCCATGTTTCTGGATGGCACCGCGCTGCAGCGAACGCCGCTCATCAGTCACTGATTTAAGTGGGAATACAGAAGAGTCTATCACGCTGAGATAGAGCTGCGCAGAGGATTTAACCTAGAAAAGGCCGTGCAAGAATTATGAAGAACAGTAGTTTTTCACATGAAATACTGAAGTTATGCTGGAAATGAATGGAGGTGAGAGATGGTGAAAGAAAGTACCAGTATATAAAAGTACAACAGGAACAAGCTGACACTGGAGCCAAAATAAGATTTGTGTTGTTTCCATACAAACTAAACTGTCAGGCTACAACTACAAACTTTAAAGGTGATCTATTATTCTTCCTTGAATAAGGAAGAATAATTAGGTTAGGATGGCTCTATGTGATACAAAACATATTCACTGTTTTTTTTTTTTTGCACAAAATCATTCTTAAATAACGAGATTTTATACTCAACATTGGAAATGGCTACAATTATACAACAGTACATCTTTGAAAAGCAGAAGTGGAACCTCCTGTACAACCAACCAGAATGTAGCGAGTGGTTTCTGGATGCTAAGCCAACAATAACACCCATGTCTTTTCCAGCAGCCATTGTACAGTGCATAGATCGGAAAAACCAGCTGACCAAATAGGCACGGGTGCATTTCTTCAGGTATGAGACAGGTTATTTGTCTCATATTGTAATGTTACAAGATATTTTTTTTTTTATAAAAAATTACATATTGCACCTCTAAGGCAACCTCCAAAATGTTTCAGTTACCGTCATGTAGCACACACTGTAAAAAAAAAAAAGTCTCTAATTTATGGCAAAATACTGGCAGCTGGGTTGCCAGAATTTAACTGTGTAAATACAGTTAAATTCTGGCAACCCAGCTGCCGGTATTTTTAACTTTTTACAGGGCAGCAACAAACATGGCGTAGACATGTTGAGGTACAAAAATTTCTAATAAAGTTTTCTATATCTTGAAAAACATAAGCACACATTTCCGACTGATCAAACGTTTCAGTCTTAATGTGAAATTTAGGTAGAGCCTTTAAAGAAAATATACCAGACACTACTGATGTTGTCCAGTGTGTTTCCATATTTCCAGAGAACCAAATAGAGTTGTTCTTTATAACCGAGTTAAATTTCCCAGCAGTGTTTGGGACAGCAACAGGACAGCAGCTAAGTGTCTGTTGACATGTTGGATGTTGGACAGCAAATCGTCGCTCATATTTTATCTGCATGTGCAGACTCATTTATCATCCTTGCTGCAATCAGCCAGACCTCCCATCAGTTCAGCAGGTCTCGGGGAGCAGCGAAGAACACACACGTGTCTCATTTCTGTACCGCTGTGTCGCCTGTTGGTGTCTGAGACAAACTGAATATTCACACCACCAGCAGAGATTTTATAGCAAAATAACCCACAACCTATATTACAGCAGCTAAAGCTTTAATGTCTTCTGATTAATTGTCTTGGAAATGTGCTTACATGGAAATACTAAACAGTTGTATTTTCTTGTCATAATTTTTAATGTTCTTTATTCTGTGAGATTTCATTAAAAGATTTCTGCTGGTCCGATGGTGGAAACGCATTTCTTTACTATTCATAGCTTATTCTGTAAATTTTCTCGTTTTGCATTTTCTTTCTTTTCTGTTTAACTCATATTTTGTATACTGTTCTATTTTTACGTATAAACTTTCAGATTAAAAGTTAAAGGTACAGTGGTGTATGAAACATTTGGGTAACATATGAGCCTATAAGGCTTAACACGGAGCAAAAAACACATGTTAATATTGGAAAGAATATTACTGTGATGATTAAGGTAAGACTTCAACATAAAAAATATTTTCTAGGGTAAGGTAATTTTATTTATATAGCACATTTTCAGCAACAGGGCAATACAAAGTGCTTCTAATATCACATAGGACAAAAACTGCTTACTACTAATTTAAGTAAGTAAATAGAGGGTGACATAGACTGCTATATTTATTAAGAAATTAATGGTGACTAAAATTTACATTTAATTCAAACTTTAAGCTGTAAAAAACTTTTTTTTTTTAATTTCCTGGACCATTTTACGCTGGTCATGGTCCTCCATAGTTTATGTCTTAGCGTATTCTTCCGGCCCCTGCAAACCTGAGTGGTGAACCCCGTGTTCCTTCCTCTGTATCAGTTGATGTACGGTTTGACGTTCCTCACCGAGGACAGACTAAAAATATGGAGGCTATAATTTTTTGTGGTCATAGGTAGGTTTTAAAGGAGTTAATTAATATATTTTAGAGATTTATTTTTAAAATAAGAAATAGACACACAACAAAATCACGTAACTCCATATAGGTTGTGTACTGTGATGTTTCGGCAGATGTCCATCAGTTGGCTAGCTAACCTTTCCTTCTCGAACATTCTGACTTCTCGACCGCGACATCTTTCGTAGCTCGTTAATAATAGACTTATTTGTCTGCATATATTTTCATTAAACGAGTTTATTTTCTTCTTTTGATTATATTAAGCTAATTTTGTCAACCTCCGTGAAGCACTGACGGTTTCCAGCTGGTTATGTTGGCGAATGTTTAGTTATTTGGTGCTTTAAATGGCAACAACTGATCCAAAATTAAAATGAGCATTCCCTAGCTCTTCATTTATGAATATCTGTTTAATCAGTATGCCAGCGAAAACCTAATTTATTGGATAATTCCATCTATGAACCACTATTAGTTATGCTAAACGAAAACCCATAAAAATATAGCATGGAAACGAAAGAAAAGGTTTTGTTACGTAATTTGTGGCCTACAAAGTCATTGGGGGAAGACTGCTTACTTTTTAGACATCCAGTCGACACTGAAGGCTTTAAGGGGGAAGGTAAAGACATGAGAAGTGATTGTCAAAGAATCTACTAGTTTAGTAAAAAAAACTGGTAGAAAAAAAGAGGGTTAACTGAAATCATGAGAGAAGATTGTGAAGCAAACCGCAGGGTTTTGGGGAGATTCACAATCCAACAGCGAGAAGTTAAAGGTCTTATCTTGGGGTTTAATAAAGTTATTTTTTCTCAGAAACGATTTTGTTTCAGATCTGCAGGTGCTCCAAGCTTCACCAACCTTTATAGTGTTCATTATGACATAAACTGAATATAATGAAAACATGTTAAATAATTTTGTACGAAGTAAACGATATTTCATACATATTGTTCCAGAAGTTTGTTTGAAGGTGTTACTGTAGCAAGTTGCTAAGGACACATTTATTCCATTATCAACCTTAACCAAGATGGTAACCTTTGAAAGAAGTTCTCCTCATGTTCAGTGAGCATCCTCCAGGTGCTTCTGTGTCCTCACAGTACAAACAAATCCAATCTGGTTCGATTAAATGACACACTTTAGGTGTGTACACCCTATGTTCCTGTTGCCCTCATTCCTTTTAAGGGTTTACTGTACATACTGATTTTCCTGATGGTAAAAATAACTTGATTCATCGAGATTAATCTGCTTAAGTAGAAATGTCTTGGTTTAAAAAAAAAAAATAGCAGGAATTAAAACTTTTTACATTGTCGTTAAGGCTGTTGCTCCTCTGTTGCAGAAGGTAATCTGGATGTAAGCAATCGCACTTCACCAAAGTCCCGGTGTTGTCTCCACTGGAGGTAAGTTGATGATTTTGAAACCATTCAAACCCATAATGTTTTTGTTGTGAGACAACAGTGATACCAAGTGAGTACCCAGTGGACTTTCTCTGGGTACTCTCTCCAAAAACTTGACTGTTTACTGGTCTCTCTAAGTTGTCCCTATTTGAAAATACCTAGCATTTTGAAGACTTCTTCAGGAGACAAATCCACCCGTAATGGTTGATTCTGGTTAAGAACATCAATTATTGATGTGCCCAGCCTCACAGGAAACTTTGCATGGAAAAATAGTTGCTTTACCTTTGTGATGTAAACATCACCGTCCTTTACATGGTCATATGTAACACTCAGGCTTGACCATCAATATATTCTGTTTTTGTTTTTTAGAGTTGTGACGACCTTTTACAAATCTGACCACCTGACTATCAATAAACTCCACAAGGTAAGTGTATTGCATTTGATAAATTAAAGATGCATTCATATAAAATGAGTATTTTTATTGTCTGTATTAATTATTTCTATTCTTTCCTAAATGGTTACTGAGGTTGATTTTTGTCCATGTTGATAATTTGTGCTTTTGATCAGTTATCTTTAAAAATGTATGTGTAATGTTTGGTTTTTTTAGTTGACATTGGTGTGATTTCATTCATTAGTTTTTTTTTTGTACTGTTCTGAAAGGTTGATGTATATTCTTTCTGTTAAATACTATACTGAGAAAACATAATATCTTAAAATTTTGGCAAAACATACTTTGTGCAGTTCTTCAGTGAAGAGGTGCAAACTTTGTTCTTGTAGGCAAAGATCTTTGTCTGCATTTCTTGTTCTCCTGGTTAATTATTCAGGCGTAATTCTTGTAAATTAGAGCAAACAGCTTAAGAAGGTGAAGAAGATTTCACATGGCTCTTTACTTGCCTTGTTTATTAAAGGGTATGGTAACAATGGAAATACACATGATACTTAATATGCTTTTCCCTTGCATTAAAAGTGCAGCAACATTACACTGATGATCTGAAAGTCTTGGTGCACCCAGTGTTGTAGACTTAGAAAATTTACGGAAGACATATCAGTTCTTGAATAACAAAATTATCTTTATGCTTTGCCTTTAAACGTGGGTACTGAAATGATGTCGGAAAGAAAAATACAGAAATATCTCAAGTTGTAATCAGACTGAGAATTGGAGAGACTATAGTATATCGTCCCCCAAAAGATTTCAGCTAGTAACATAAATTAAATCCTTTTAAACAACCATCCACAGGTTAAATTCTTATGCATTAAATACTTTTCAATATTTCCATTTCTTTTAGTAATTCAATATGTCTGGCGTACAAAGTTCCAGCTTTTTAGGCTATATTTTTACTTTTTGCTACCCAAGATATTATTGCACTGATAATTGAGAGGAACCTCTCTCAAGTACACTGTTGGTGTAGGGTTTCATTTTTGCTTTGACTGAAAGCTCAAGGAAGAACCTCCAGACATATTCCTCCTTAGAGGGACACAAGTCAGTGGGGCTAACAAGGAGAGTGGTTCAGACCTCAGACTCCAGACTGGAGACCCTGCCCCAGGGCTTTGGCACATAGGGACTGTTGACTCTTCGCGCCACAAGGACTTGCCTCCGATCTCGGCTCCCTGAACCCAAGTCCTCTCGCTTTGGGCCATCATAAGGCCCAAACATGTTGTTGTGGTAAACCACTGGTCTGTCCGTCATTCTAGGGAGCATTGCTGTGTTTTCTGGGCAGTGGCTGGTACATGGAAACAAGTGGCACATGTCCTTTGAGCTGTTGTAGAACTGGGACGGTCCTTGTGGGAGAGGCCCCACATACACTGGTAAATCTGTGTACGAGTTCAGGTAGGTGGAATAATGTCTGTGCACCACTGTAGAGGAGGAGCGGCGCAGTGCAGCGGCATTCTGCAGGATAGCTTCCCTGTAAGAGGGCAGCCGGGTAGAGTCAGCATACTTTATCTTTTGCTTGTAGGGGTAAGAACCCATATGGGCTGGGTCTAAGTAGGCTGGCTCAGCGGCCAGGGGGTAACAGGACAGGTTGTGCCCCAAACTTCCGTACAACCTGTGAGGCTTTGGATTCGGCCCCACCACCTGTGGAAACAAATCAGGCATGTCTGTTCGGGTGGAGGGAGCTGTGGATGTGGAAGGCTTTGTTTCATCTACCTGATGGATTCTATCATTGCCCCACGTGGCTTTAAGAAATGAGGCTCGTCGATTTAACTTGTCCTTTCCTAAGAGGGGGATGTCGTCCATTTCTGGCTCCAGGTAAGACTTCATGCAGGAGTTGCAGCTGGTGCTGCTGCCGGGGTAATGTCCTGGAGTGCAGGCCATGGCCATACCATCAGGGGCCTGGTTGTGTAGGAGGTGATTGGCTCTCAACTCAGCAAAGCAAGACCGTGGTTCATCGTAGTCGACTCTCACTCTTGGCTCTGGATTATTAAACAGATAGCTGAAAGACCTCCGTCTCCGGCTTACGCAGTCTGGGGGGTAGCTTAACTTCCTGCGGAGGGGTCCCTTGTGCTCCACGTAAATGTCAGGTACCTGGAACTCCCTGTAGGAAACAAAAGGGGATGCTGGGTGCCGGCCCTGGTTTTCCACATACAGCCTGCTGCTGTGGTGGGGATTGGACGTTCCAGAGGGAGTTGGATCTCTCATGGCGATGTGTGGACTGCTAAGGCTGGAAATGGGCAAAGTTCTCTCCAACAGATGCTGACTGCTGCGTGTAGGCAGCGTGTATCGAAGAGGAGTGGGTCGGGTTACCACCCTGGGCTTCTCTAAAAGGGGCTGGGTGGATGTGTCCGCGTAATGAACTGGGAACGTTGGTGTAATGGCCCTCTGAGGGTAGGGAGAATGATTGTCTGTTATACTGGAGATGTAGGGTAGCCGGCCGTGGGTCACATCTGTGGTTGTAACTCTGGGAGGCAGGCCAGCTCGCACATTGTCGGCTCCACGTCTGCTCCAGTTTTCTATTGTTTTGGTGGCGCTATCGAGAGAGTTCTCAACTCTGGCAGAGGACACCATGTCCTTGGCTGTCCTCAGCATCTTAAGCATGTTGGCTTGAGTGTAGTTGGTGGTGACGTCTGGACTCTGCAGGCTCCCATTGCGGTCAGTTTGCTCTACTCCGTTAAAGCAGCTGTAGATGCCCTGTAAATGGATGGAAAGGTAAAATTAAATAAACCTGCAGACTATTGATTATGTTTTATTACAATCACAGATTATTTCCCCATTAATAAAATCTCCTGTGAACATCAGACGTTAATGAGGTGAAGGGCTTATTGCAGAATAATATTTATCCTTGTTTTATGTGACTGTTTCTATGATTGAAAAGATGCTTTTATGCTGCAGGATATTGGACATCAGTCCTATAAATGTTAGTTGCTGATCAAGCACTTAGCATATTAGTTTCTCCATTTCGCCCCCACTCGCTTTATTTTACTTTCAAATTGTGTATTGCTCTGGAATGCAGAATCTCACCTTTGACCACAGTTGATACAGAGATGAAGGTTTTTAATGGGGTAATTTAAATGCAGTTTCTCAGGCATCATGACCATTTCTTTCAGCAAACAACCATAAAATCCTCTTTCCACTATGAGGTCGTTTTATTCTCCTTTTGTTTGGAATATTGTAATTATGGAATAACTTGCTTTATTAATGTGTGCTTGATTTGTTTGAAGTTGTACTTTTAGGTAAAGCTTCCTACCTGTCAGAGTTACCTCTCTTACTATTTAAACACTGCATGAAGGCAAGAAATTATAACAAATTCACCAACTCAGTGGGTGATCGGCATGTCAAATACTGAGTCATTTAATAAAAGTCAGTTTCTTTTTTAAGAAACCTGAAGATCATATTTTCTCTTTAATGTGCCATTAGAAGAAAAACTTGGAATAATAAAAAAATCAAAATGCAACCAGAAATGATGTTAAAACAACTTGGTCCATTTCATTATGTGATAATTACTTACTCTACTGATAGCCAGGAGACAGTCCAGTCGGTCTGATTTGCGAACTGAATGGCGAAGTTTCCAGTAGAGCAGATGTTCCCAGGCAAACACCAGTAGGCTTAGGCCCATGGCGACAAGCAGCATGTAAAAAACTCCGGCCATGTTGTCGATGTCCAGCTTACTGCTCATGACTTCTTTCTTTTCGTTACGACAGATACCTGTGAGCCAGACGGTTTGCAACTTTTGGGTGTCACCTGTGTGAAAAAACAAGAGAGAAAACATTTAGGTGACATGAAATGTAGTGAAGCTTAGTATTTTTACTGTGAAACAGAAAATTTCACTGTAAAGCTGGATGTCGAGGAGGGTTCTTTCAGAAGACAGACTGACGTGAGAAGTAAAACATCAGCCATACCAGTGGCCTCTCGGTTCGGCATTTATGTATTATGCATTACGCGTTATCATTTCTCTTTCAGTTTTATAAATTCAACTAAAAGTGAATAGCAGAATAAATCAACTTCTGATTCACTTTTACTCACATGTTCTTTATATAGTTGCTATTAGCAACAATGTGCAGGTAACACATTGTTACTGTTAGCTTTCCATGAGCATGCATTGTAATTGCATCATAATATTGATGTTTTTTGGGTAGTAGTTCTAATTTATGAAAGCACAACAAATACCATCAGCCAGGAACTGCAGCAGGGCCAGGTCGATGGGGCGTTTCCAGCGTGAATCCTTCTGCAGAGCAATTCCATAACCAGTAGTAGCAAACACTTTTCCACTGCCAATGGTTACCAGTTTGCATCCTTCGTCTTTGCCAGCCATGTAATTCAGCACAGCAGCATCATAGATAAAGGCATCCAGTTTCCTAACGTTGTAAAACAGGTTACACAAGTAATTTAGTCGTTTGGCTCTTTTTCCATTTCCACATTGTGTGTTCATGTCTCTCTTGGCAGAAACCTACCCTGTTTTAAGGCTGTTGAGAGCATCCTCTACTCCTTTTTGGTTGTATTTGACCATGTGGGAGTGCATCTCGGGGTAGTTACTCCTTATGTTGCGCTCTGTGCTGCCATTTGGGACTGTACCAAAGCGGAACGGAGGATACTGCTCCTGTGGCTTTTGAAACTGTTGATGGATGTGGAATAACATTTTATATTAACAAACATGATTCTTGTGCTTATGTAGCTAAACAAAAGGTAGCTTCAGTCGTTTGCCTATTGTTCAATACACATAGTTTGGCATACTGTATAGAGGTAATAAAATAGTTTGACCCATCATTTTTGACTATATTACATTTTAGTGCTCTGCTGGGTCATTAAGAAGTGCTACAAAAAGCCGGGCTTAAACAGAAAGCACACACAGCTATGGAGGACTGATCCTGCCAAAGCTGGAAATGAATTAGTAAAATAGGAAATAAAGGAGTAAATAAAACTGTAAATAAATAACTAAATGAGGAATTAATAATATATTAAGTGAATTGGATAGGGACAGGCACACAATAACAGACGAACTGAAAAAACAACAGCCACATTCCTGCATATTTTAGCCTGAGCTAATCTGTCTCACTTGTACTTAGATGGGTTTTTATAAACATTATAACAATATCAATAATTGGTATTAAATAAATAACTATGGCATAAATCAAATATGTTTTAATTATTTATTTCCATATTTAGTGGTAACAACACCCACCTCATAGACTTGAGGGGCAAAAGGAAAATTTAAAATAAATGCAATAACAAATATGAAAATGAATAATTGCATCATATATTTATTCCAAAATATATTTTTATAGTTATATTGAAAAATATATTTTTACATATTTTATTTCCTCATATATTGATTTATTTTAACTTTATTTGTTCATTTTATCTACTTAGTTTCTTCCCTCTTTTATTTATGCATTTACTTCCTCCTTAGTTTATTGCCAGTTTTGGCAGGATCGGTCCTCCATAGACTGGATATAAAGGCATCTGTTATCTTTCCCCCACTGCTCTACTGTTCATATTGTTGTCCTGGAGGCTTTGTGTTGTGTTAATTGACACAGCTAACATCGGTATTACAGAAAGGAACTTAAAGTCCAGGATGCTGTCTATGGGGATCTAGACTTCCTTCATCCTTCTGTTGTCTTCTCTAAAGAAGAACTTATTTCATCCTTTTCCCTTTGGCAGTACTTTATGCTTTTAATTATCATAGATTGAAAGTAGGACGAGGGGGAATACAGGATTTGACTTTTTCATTAACCTTATGCAAATGCTTTCAGAGTCCATATGTTAAATAATTAGCACTTATAATAGAAAAAAAAAACAAAATAAAATCTACAGATCAGCCATTTCAGGACTCTTGAAAGTCCAATTTCTGCTGATTTCTCTGTGGAGCTTTCAGTGCGATAAAAACGTAAAGATTTATCCTTTCAGGTACATCTAAATACAAGAGTTAAGACAAATTACAGGTAGCTTTTGGAGTTTAATTTGCTTGGATTTTTGTCATGTTGCTTGACAACTGTAATTGTCAGTCACTCACTTAACATGACGTTCCTTGTAAGCGGAGAAGTTATCTCCACACTTCACTATTGACTAGCCATTCCTTTAAAACAAGGTCACTTTATCTGTCTTTGTGTTGAACCTTATTTCCATACACCTGCCCCAAGGAGCTTAGCGCAGCTGGTCAAGCAGCAGTTCAATTCTACATTCCTACGGCGTTGCCACATACAGAAAGCAGTAGAATAATCTAAGAAGTCCCTTTCAAAAGAGCTCTGTTTCTTGCACTGCATTGCAGAATTGGTGAATAATGAAAAGAGAATTGCTAGTGACTTTCCTAGAATCGTAATGAGCAGTGGACAGCTTGGTCTTTTTCCTCAAATGCCTCTTTAATCTCCTCAGTTGTCTGAAAACACAGAGACTACAAATCACTTTTTGTGCTGATGGTTTAACACAGATTTCCTCATCAATATCTCCATGTAATGCGTCCCCAGGGCAACACAAGTATGGATAATAATACCAGGAAATTACAATCACAGTCTACCCGGAAAATTCACTCGGATATATCTTCTCGTTTTCATTAACATCCTGCTCTAAAAGCTAATGTCATTTATTTTTTCCTGTTTGCATTACCACTTTTAGATTATCCACAATTTATAACTGCAGCAGATGTAGTTTACAGCACGGTGGCCAACAGGTGCAAACGCATAACAAACAGCAAAACACGCTGCATTTTGCCTATGATAGTAGCAATTTTTTTTGTGTGTTTTGGAGTTTGCAACATTTATGTGTTTACAGCCACTGTATTACTCATCCAAAATAGACATCCTTGTCTTTTAGGTTGCACATCAACGACAAAACAACAGCAGCATCTAAGACAAAAGGTCTGTACCTTTTTGTCACTCAGTCCGGAAACGGTGTCGATGTATTGCTCCTGGATCATAAAGGCAGCCAGATTGGCTGTGTACGAAGCCAGGAAGATGACGGCAAAGAAAGCCCAGACCAGAACCATGATTTTACTGGTGGTGCCCTTTGGGTTCTCGATAGGAACCGAATTGTTGAAGACGATTCCCCACAGTAGCCAAACTGATTTTCCAATAGTGAATGTGGGACCTCCGGGATCTAAAAACCAAAGAAAACAAAGTTAAGAGTCAGTTTTAGTGGGTTGTTTTCCAAATCGAATTCTGAAATTAGAAACGGTTTTATTTTCTTTCGGTTCATTTGTTCATTTTTGGCATAGATCATTTCTGGTTCATATTTCCAAATGGTAGATATGGGAGCCTTTGTCTCTCTCAAGCTGCTAAGGATAAAAATCTGAAACTGTGAAGTAAACAGTACATTTAAATACTGGGGTTAACAAACTCTTTGTAAAACATTTTTATAACTAGGATAAAGTAGATGTGACTGAAACAATGATTTACTCAATATTTTCTCTTATTCTCTTACTAGAGACAATCGTTTATTTTCTCCAACATAAAATGCAATTCTTTTAAGTTGTACAACAGAAGTTAGTTTTATTTTTAACCTATTCTCTGTTATAAGTTTAAATTTTTTTCAAAGTAGGTCCTTCCTCATTGATTTGCTCGGTAATAGTGCATGATAGAGATAATGCACTTGAAATATAAAATCTACACAGCAGATATCGTCTGCACTAACATCTCTTAAGGCCAAAGCTGATGTGTAACATAAAATATTAGATGAAAGTAAAGACTTGTCCTATAGAGATGAATTAGCAACCCGTGACTCTTTGCTCTTTCATTTATTTCTGGGTATCAGGGGACCACATGGCGATGAAATGAAACTACAGCATCTTGATTCAACAAGAATTGATCCAATGTGTGAACACTGTAAATAGGCTTTCATGCTACATTTTCTCTTCAGCCTTTTCAGAATTCAGTGTCAGGAGTACAGAATCACAGCTTTCTGTAGTTTCAGCTCTGACAGTATTTTAAAATGATGCTTTTAGGAGCTTTGTAGGAAAAGTTGTAAAACCCTTGTGAGGCAACCTATGTCTATGTCTACATGCAAGGTTTTGACTAATTCTGTTTTTTTGGTCAACATTACAAAAAGAAAACATTGATAGAGGTTTACAGTGGGGAGATGAGGCTTTTTGGTCAGAAAAATACCACACTACTTGTAGATTTATCTGTAGTTATTTTCAGTCTTTTTCGTTCCACTCTGCCTGTCTTTTGCTTCTATTCTCCTAACAAACCACATTTGTGACTTTGTCCCCAACAGTGGTTCTCTTTCTATGCATATAACTACCTGAAGGAGTGTAGATGTGTCGGGTAACATGAGATTTACCTTTGGCACTGACCAAGCTGCGGTTATACCCAACTGGACTGCAGTATTCAAAGACGAACACTGTGATGGCCACAACTGTCAGACACATGACGAACATCATGACCCAGACTGCTGGACTGTACGGTTCTGCAGAGACACACAGCTTCATTAGGCAGTGAAAGAACTCATAATGCCCTTTTTAATACACGATAGTAAAACAGGTAGGATATTAAGATGGCTCTAAAAAGTTATACTAAACCACTTCTGATGCAGTCTTAGTTGGTAGCATGTTCTCAGAGTTGGTTTTTTTACCTAAGAAAGCTGATGGAGAGACAGTCCCGTTACTTCTAGCCACCATCACACTTATTCCCGTCTCAACGAATGGCACCGAAAAATCAATGATCTCTGAGCGCTCTTCGTTTATGGTCAGTGAGCCGATAGCCATGTCCGCTCGTTTGTAGAACACCTGTTGACAAAAATAAAACCTTATCATTAGATTTTCTTTTTGTGTGAAGTAGGCAGATGGCAAAACATCAGACATTCACTGCTGACCTTCGTTATAAACTGCCTCACTGTTTTAAACCGCTATCAGTTATTTTTCAGCAGTTAGCTCTAGGGTTGTCAAAATAATATAAACCTTGATATAATCAATACTACAACAATTAATTATTATAAAACACTAATTTACTTCAAATTTGCAGAAAAAAAGCCTCTTCAGCTCTTTTCGTTAGCCCAGCAGCGCTAAAGTTATAAGCTATTAAATTTATTGTAATTGTCCAATTCAGTGTAGTTGCCAAATCATACAACAGTAACACAGTTAAAATTTAACAAACAAAAAAAAAAGTCATCTGAGTAGCTTAACGTTTTGAGACATTAGTATCTTCATCAATACCCAGAGCAGATTATGTCTCTAGATATCTTCAAAAAGTGGCTGATTCCTTTAGATTTGATGTAAACTTTGTAAAGAACAGCTTCCCACCACAGTTGGAGTGTTTCTTTCTTTCTAGTTGCAGTTGATTTCAATTGATCCACGATTTCCTCACTACTTTCCTTCCCTTCCATCATCACAGTGTCTGCACTACGTGACCTTTAGTATTTTGGTCATTAACGTCTGTATTGTTACCAAAAATTGATATTGTCATGACGATTGTTAATCAATACATTGTGCAGCTTGGTAGGATTTGCAACAGAAATACTTCATCCATCCATCCATTTTCTGTTCAGCCTTCGTCCCTTAATGGGGTCGGGAGGGTTGCTGGTGCCCATCTCCAGCTACGTTCCTGGTGAGAGGCGGGGTCACCTGGACAGGTCACCAGTCTGTCGCAGGGCCACACAGAGACATACAGGACAAACAACCATGCACACACACACTCACACCTAGGGACAATGTGGAGAGGCCAATCAACCTGACAGTCATGTTTTTGGACTGTGGGAGGAAGCCGGAGCAACAGAAATACTTTTCATCAATAAATCTAGATGTATTAAGATCATCGTTTTACAGTTAAAGTGGACATTCGGATTTTAGTTGCCCCACCTGGACATGATTTGTAATTCTTTTAAATAAACGTGCTGTTTTGTAACTTAGCAGTTATAAAAACTCATTTAATAAGGAACCCAACTCATTTAAGTAGAACATATTATAAGGTGTTTGTCATCCGTACCTCTCCGATCATCCCGTTCCAGATGCCTCTGACCAGCTTGCCGTGCTTGCCGTTGGTGACCAGGTAAAGGTCGTAGGAGAACTTGATGGTGCGTGAGAGTTTCTTCAGAATGTCTATGCAGAAACCTTTACAGCACAGCTTGGTGTATGGCTCAGTGTGACCCACAATACTGAAAAGCAGAAGACAGTGTCGTTTTACGGCTAGATTCCTTGTTCTCTCGTACATTATTTAATAGTTTATGGTTTCAAATCTGCGACTTTCAGCATAGGTTTTACACATTTTGTATAAAAGACTTTTAAGCTCCTAATGCTGATGCAGCATTTTTTTTTGTAATATAAATATACTGGTTGGGTGATGTCACTGCGAAAACACTAAATCTTACCATTTTGGTCCAGTTTGTGGTGCAAATATCTTCGTACACTTCAAATAAGACAAAACTTCAAATAAGTAACTTTGCAGCAAGATATGGGAGCTTGTATTAAGTAAATATTCTTTAATATTGATGAAAAAGTACTAGTTTCTCTGGCAGATTATTTCACTTATAAAATGGAAAAATGTGCTGATATAAGTGAAATAATCTGTCTGCGTAACTTTACTGCTGTAAAGTTACTTATAAGTTAGTTTTGTCTTGTTTCAAGTGTACCAAGACATTTGCACTAGAAACTGGACCAAAATACTTAGTAAGATTTTGTGTTTTTGCAGTGATGGTCATAAAGGCGTTGTTCACCTCATGTTTTCTTGTAGTTTCTAAAACATTTAAAGCAAACTGTTTCTTTCTTAGAAAGAAACAGACTCCTGGAAGTCAGAGATGTTCAGAAATAAGAGACTGGTTTCTCAGAACTGAAAACATTTTGATTTGAGCTAAAGTGGACTTCATGGGAGACCACCCAGTAGGAGAGCCTCCTGCTTATGATGCACAGTGTGGTGTGTTAGGTACCTAGTAAGCCATGCATTGAAGACAGAGAGCTCTAATGACACATCACCCCTAACCTCCCTCAGACCGTCAGTCTAATGGCCCCTGGACTCACACATGATAGGCCAGGAGGCGAGGCAGCAAATAACCAGAAACAAATGAATCCTTCAGAGGAAATCAGCCTGCCACAGCAGACCATATGTAAACACAGAGCTCCCAACACGCTGCCTCACCAGCTGCCAGGGTTCACGACTCGCCTCTAACTTAGTCATTAGCAGTAAATTAAATGTTCGAGCCTAACTGCACACGTCTGAGCCGAAATATGTCTCTGTGGTGTCTTAAGAAAACCAAAGTTTTTTAGCGTCTTTTAAACCTGTTTGTAACTGATTAATTTTTTGTAATTTGATCTCAGCCTTTAAGTGCGAAGTGTTACTCGTGTAGCTATTGTAATGTTTGTGTAAATTATTTTATGCTTTTCGTTTCTGAGCTTTCCGTAGGAAGTGTCATATTTGGGCCTTCTCTGTTGAGCGCAGAGTGAATTCAGTGGACAGGACAAACAGCAGCACATGTGTGCAGTTAAAGGCAAATTTAAAGTAATCAGTTAACCTGACGTGCGTTTTCATAGTTATGGGAAATAAAGAAAACAAAAAAAAAGCCAGATTAAATCTCCTGACAGAACTTAGAGTTACAGCAATTATCAAACATTACTTTAAAAAGCTTTCAATATTCAAAGCTGCTTAGAGAAGATTTCTGGTGCCGATCTTATTGCTCATCAGCCGTTGCGCTCAGTTTCATATTTAATTAAATCAACTTATGATTTTGTTCCTATTGAACATTGTTAATGTATAATTATCTCCTCAGCTCAATGTCATCCTTCAGCAGGACATTACCTCTGAGTGAATCGTCCCCAGAGTGCCGTGAGGGAAAAGTGTTATTTATTATGGTCCTTCTGAAGAACTTTTTTTTTATTTTACGAGCTGAATTTGCTGAAGTATCCTGTAGCCTAGTCAAAGCCCACAGTGTTTCTTGGAAAACTATCTGATTTGTCTGTGCTTTGCTTATGTCTTTAAATCTAAATATTATAATTTATTGCTATAACTTTTGGGACAATTTATCGTCCGGTTAAATTTGCTATTGTGACCGGCCTAATCATGCTCAAAGAGAGATGTCCGAACAGATTACTAGTTCTGCGAAACATTGGATTTTTTTTTTTTTTTAGAAATCAGTATAACTAATTAAGATACATTTTTTACATAGTGTTTTTTTTTTTCAAATGTAACTAAAAACATAAGTTTTGTTTCTATGACATCATTTATAAAGTCAATTCTCTTATAACTTGCAATGAAAACCAGCTTCTCTGTTGGAAAATGATCTTAATCTGCCACAGATATGACACATTTGGGTCTCTGTAAATCTTTAGGACCCTTGGAAATGACATTGTATTTTCTCTTCAAGAGCTTTAAATCATTATTTACAAAAGCACTTGTGCTCAGAGTCGATTGCTGGCAGTCTTAGGCAAAATCTTTTGTCATGAAAGAAAATCTCTGGTCTTAATCTTAAATAAGCCCATGGGTTGAGGTTGTTCAGTGTCACACACGCAATTTAGTGTTTTCCCAACCAAAGACGACCAACAACAAATATCAAGCTGTGTCTGTTTTCTAGGAACTGCTCTTTCTGTAGCTGCTGTTGTGACAGAAATGTGATTGTTTTCCTTTTTTCCCAGTCATAATTTCTGATACCTCTGTCTCTTTTTCCTCCAATTCCTCTCTCTCTTTTCAGCATCTGACCCATAATAAGCACAGCAACACTCGTAGTCATATCTCAGATTCTGCTGCTATTTTCATCATACAGTTTGACAGGATTTCATATCAAGATTTTATATTATCCATCTTTCACAGTTTCAAATGTTTGATTGTGCCAGGTTTTAATCTGTAAATTAGGTCCTCGGGTGGATAAAATCTCTATGCTGATAAAGTCCAGCTTCTTCACCAGCAACCTGTGTGTTTTGGCTGCTGCTTGTCTGTCTTATTATAAATGCATTAGATGTTTCTGCCTTACACTGAATAATGTCATTTTTAAACATAGGAATTTTTCCTTTCAGTTTTACAAGTCATAGGTATTTTTACATGGGCAAGAATATTTTAATATTCTTGCTTTTTTACTAATTACTGTGAAATCATATTGTTGCTGCTGTGCACCCATAAATGTGTAGAAGCCATTCTTCTTGATTGGTTGACAGCTGACCTTTTATCGACTGTTTCTCTAAAAAAAAATGCAACTTAATGAAAAGGTTCCTTTGTCTGACAGGGATTTTTTCCAATAGAGGCTGGACAATTCAGTCAGCATGAGTGATAAAGCACCACAGTTCTTCATAACACTGAAGGGGCCGCGATATTCATCTTCTGTTCCCTTCACCTCGTTAACACCATTGTCAGTAATGGATACTGGCCAGTGCTTCTCTCCCCGGCTAATGAACACCAATATCAGTCTTTAGGTGTTCAGGATTGATGACATGGCCCAATCGTCCCATCTAATTGATACCCCACCATGCACCACATATATTTCCCTGATTGGGTCACAGGGTGATCCCTGGGATATTGCACTCTGGCCAAGCAGCCTAATGAGTATCTCACCTCATTGAGTCATAAGAAGCCATGCATGTGCTAATGGCAGGGGAAGAGCCTCTTAATCTCATGGCTAATGGCACTCTCAAGTTAGATGCAAAATCAATTAGATGGCTCTGCTAGCACATAAGGGTGTTTGAGGGACTCTACAGATGTTGGTTTGTTTTACTCAGGATGATTGAATGAGTGACTCAGTCTGCCAACAGAGAAATACCAGTGCAACAGAAGATCTTTAGGTTTTATCAGTAGGTGCAATGACAAATTCTGCAAGACAACAAATTGTCCCAGAAATTATTGCAATAACCAGTAATATTGCCATTTTGAGACCACTTTGATAATACAACAATGCAATTTTGAACATAGCATTTCACACTGGTACTGCGAGATGTTTCAAATATCTAAAATAAAACACAACCAAAACCAATAAATAAAATGCAAATAAAACTACACACAACCAAAACCATGAATAAAATGCAAATAAAACTACACACAACCAAAACCATGAATAAAATGAATTATAAAGTAGAAACAAAATTGCCAAACAGAATGGAAATGATCAAGCTTTAGTTTTTATGTGATTGATTAATTATGGCAAGCTTAACCTCTCCATAACATATCCTTATCAGTTAACTTACGCCTCTGTCTTGTTGGACTGTCGTCGGCAGGGTACAGTGTTGCTAACACAAGTACCAGTCACAGGGTCCACTGCCTCCACAATAACAAAGGGCCGCTCCTCCAGTGTAGCCACGGTCAGGTGTCTGTAATCTGACACCGGCTCGAGGTAGGAGCCAAACCGCGGCCACACCGGGTATCTCATCTGCAGGATTCCCATCTCGTACGTCCCCACCTGAAGGAGTGAAGACAAGAAGGGTGAATCAGCAGGAGGCACCAAAAACATGGCACTCATAACACTCAGCGGTTCCAGAAAAAGGCCAAAGACACCAACAACTTGTGGAAGAATGACTCAGATTAACAGATTTGAATGCTTAAGTATTGAAGAGAAACGTGAGAAATAAACCATGTAACAAACTAATGAAACTACTTATTCCTCTACAGTGTTCATCCTCAGCTGTGAGCTGAAGTTTTAAAGGGTTTTGATTTTAGGTCACATTGTAAACAGCATAATTAAACATCCAAATGAAACTACAGCAGTTCCAGCCTCTTCTAAATGAACAGTGAGAGGACTTTGATTGGACGTTGACGTTTAATCAACCAGATTCACTCAGAAGCCTTCACTTTTTAGCAGCTGTCCCTTTCCCACTGTTGAAGTTACTTAGGAAATGTATGTCATTCTGATTTCTACACATTATTTTAAAATAAGCAACTGGATGTGCAGTTAGTTATAAAACAGTCAAGTGTAAAAATAGTCACACTCAGTTGAGCTTGAATGTAAAAGGTACATATTCTGTGAGAGAAAGTGGCGTGGAGTGAGGTTTTATTTCTAAAAAACAAAGTTATATGTGAAAATCTACATATTTCATATGTAGATTTTCACTTGTGCCATTTCTTTCCTTCTGCATGTTCCCAGTTATGTTTGTAGTAGAAAGAACCATGGGAATAATCAGCCATGAAACAAAGAGCAGCTGTTTAGGATGTTTTTTAGAGTGCAGTAACTGTTTTTCACTGTTTGTTTATATCAGAGCAATATGACATCATTGTAGCTTCTTCTTTTCTACAAAGCATTTTGAACACTAGACTTAAATTTCACCTTTACGTTTACGATAATCAATGTAAATGTGAACTGGTTCTGCTATTTCACATTAAAAGACTGCTTCTCTAAATGTCAGTAACTTCCCGCAGATAAACAAAATTGTTTTCCTACCAGGATAATCTCTGTTGTTTGTGCAGGAAAAAAGCAATCCTGTTTCTACACTGCAGCGAGTTTGGCTTGTCACAATTAAATGAAAAAGGGTGGAATAATGGAAAATGGGGGAGAAGTGCAAATATCTCATTTCTCCTTGGACTTCAGTTTTTCTTCTCTGCTGCCAGTCATATCGACCATTCTGACTGACTGTTGCTCCACTTATGGGTTTTCTGTCGAAGAAATCTAAATGTTAAATACTCTTGGGTGAAAAAACGGCTCCCATTTGATTCTCAGACTTTATTGTTTAGTAAAATATCCCCAACTTCATACAGTGAAAAGCAAAAATTAGTGTTATTTCTAAAAACACAAAGCATGTATTGAAATATAACGTGACTCGAGTGGTGAACAAAATTGTAAACAAAGCCAATAGTGGCTATATAAGTTTAGAGAGTTAAGGTACATAAAAAGTTTATCTTTTTTCCCCACTTTTAAAAAACTCCATTTTTAGCAAAGAGACAATAATTTCAGTTTCTGTGTTCATTACAGATAAACATGCAATGGCAGCAGCTTCTTATTTCCTTGTGGTATTTCCAGCTGCTTAGATAACGGTTTGGTCAGGACTAGTTCTCCTTTCTCTCTGCTGCCATTTTGTTTTCTTTCTTTTCATCTCCCCCATCAGTCTTCACAAGTCGCTTTGACCTTTTGATCACCTGAATGGTTTATTGTGGAAACTTGCCAGGTAACAGAAACTGCTAGTGATAAGAGCATTGCATTAACACAGATTTATTAGGTGAAAGGTGAGCCGTATAATGTCTCGTTTTTGTATTTGTTTTGCGGCCAGACCTGGACTGAAACAAGATATCAAATCAAATCAAATTTTGTTTGTACAGCACATTTCAGCAGCAGGGCTTTTCAAAGTGCTTTACATCATAACAAACATAAAAACACAGAGTCATGCAACATAGAATCAACAATCAAAACATTACATTAAGCTTTAACATTCCTCTGAGAGCAACCACAACCAGGTGCTACAACAAGAAGGAAGCTGAATTTGAGGCAAGTCTAACTGTTGCTCTCACCACTAATTAGATTTCACTGATGGCAAAGAGCTAGATGACAGTTTCTGTTCACTTCTTCTACACAGAGTGGACAGTAGAGTCTGCGGTCCTGAACATCTCTGTCTCTTCATGTGGGATTAAATGTTTCACATGTTCTTTTTATTTATTTTTCATTTTATTTATGTACATTTTGTTACATTTTGTAAATATGTCTAAGTTTAATAATGTAAAAAACTTCATTTTTCTGCTTATTCACCCAGTATTCAATACACCTGACACAAAATTAAAATAATGTGTTATGGAAAGATGGTTGTATTTTATACAAGAGAATACTCATTTTTAAGAAAATGGCAGTTATCAATTAATTGCTTTAGATTAATTCATTAATTAATAACTTGTATCCCTAGTATGAATATTATATTACAATCTGGCTGCATGGCAGTGTATTGAGAAAACTAGATAAAAAAAGGCAATCCAAAGGTGGAATTGATTTTCAGCTTGCAGTGAAAATAAGCCCAAGGCAGCAGAAAGTTAAACACAGAAAATAGATTGCCTTCCACACCTTGGCTGGAATTTAGTGAAATGAGCAAAATATTGTTCTGTACAAGAGTGAGATTTTCTTTTTCTGGCTTGAAAGGTTTACGTAAAGGTCAGCCTGGTGGAAATAACGAGAGGAGAATCAATGAAGCTGCAAGTTGGGTTTAAATCTTGCATTCATATGAAACAGGTTCACGTCCTTCCCAGAACTTTACGGTTCAGTTACTTTATATCTTTTGAATGCCAAACAAACACAAACTGTTTTATTTGTAGTTCTCTCTGCAGCGGGGAAGCGTGATCAACTAAAATATTTAATTTGAAAGCTTCTTCACTCCATTCTGCTTCTTGTATGTTTTTAAGGGAATAATTAAAATTCGGTGTAATTTTTTATGATCACTTAGTAGTGATTTTTTTGTCAGGTGTACAAATATTGGAAAGAAGTCATCTTCCTTTTGGAAAGAATATTGGAAAGAAACTGCTAAAGAATCATGTTTCTTTCCCCCCAACAAACTGTAGAACAATTGAAACACACATTGCTCCAGTATTTTACTATGCTTTGTAATCTTGCAACATTTTACTCAGGATTAATGACTTGGTTTTAACAATAAGCCGAACTGTCACAGAAATGGTTGAATTGAATTGTATTCATTACCCTAAAATGGCAGATTATAAATCTGTTTTTTTGTGGCATTTCACGGTCCATTTGTCAGTTTCGTAGCTTGTAGCATATTTTAGTTTATAAAACTATATGATATACTTATAATGCTGCTGTTAGTATAATCTCATAACAAGAAAATTAATTGCTTCTCTTTGGAGCATCGATTCTCACAGTATTTCTTTTGTTGTGAAAACTTTTCTAATTATGTGCAAGTAGTTTTGGTTGCCATTAGCGCCTAATAACTTGCTGATGTTTAAGAAGTATTGCACCATAAATTATACTTATAAAGTAATATGGTTTAAATTACCAGTGGATGTTATTACGAGTATGTTTCATGCATCTCGTTCACCACTTTGGCTGCATTTTGCACCCATCTTTAAACAAACTGATGGAAGTGCAGTCACTTCACTCTGTTGTCTTTTTGTTGTCCTTTCAGAATGGTTGGACTCTGGGTGTCTAAGTGTATGAAAGAAGCATATGTGAGAGGGAGACGATGCTCCATTAGTTGTTTCATTGGTATGACGAAAGTCCGTCTTCTGCTTCAGAACCAATGGGCTACAGCTGCAGAGTACTTCCTCTGTTTTCCAATTTTATGAGCGGAAACTCATTACAGAAGTTATTTTGAAGAGAAGCTTCTGGGAAATGAGCACAAAGCTTACCTTGTCCCACTGTCTCTCTCTGTCCAGAGTGATGACTATCATGGCTGGGTTCACCAGGTAGCCATTACTGTTGAAGGAGAAGTCATTGTGCTCCCATGTTACATTCAACATGTGTCTGAAGGAACAAAGCAAACAGAAGAAGACGATCGGTGACTTAAAAAGGCAGATAGATAAACATAGAGCTAAGAGTGCATTCTTAAATTTAATTTTTGTCAATATAGGCAAGATATTAAACTTCAGCTGTAGTAGAGTTGTGAAGCATTTAATCGAAATGCTACACATCGACTGAGGATGCATTCCCACCAGCCCTGTTTGGCCTGCTTTAATCGAACTCTGGTCAGTTGTCTAGAAAGTCCAGTTTATCAAACTCTGAAGCGGACTAACTCTGGTCTACTTACAAACCTTGGTCTTGGTTTGGTTTAAGAGAACTCTGGTGTAGTTCTAATGCATATATGAACTCCAAGTGGACTGGAGACCGCTCTAGAAGCAGAAAGCGGACTACATGTAATAAGGCACACATTGATATTGCTGTGATAATTAGGAATCGGTTTATTGTGCAGCTCTGATGTCTTTAGTTTAACTCAGACTGCAGGTTGAAAAGGAAAATAGTGAATTAAAGTGGAACAGACTTTCGCTTGATGCTGAAGCGAGTCTTACAACTTTCAGGTTGTAAGACTCGCCATCGGATGCTGTCGGCGGCTGTTTAGAGTTAATTGAAATTTTCATTATAATTTTTGCTCTGTAGTTGAGTGCAAGTTCAGATGTTTATTATTGTCCAGGTTAAGACATTGTTTGAATTTGAATGGCTCTGATTTCAATTCTTCGTTTTGATTCTGGTTCCTAATGAGATTTTATTCAGGTGCACTATTGAGAAATTGGTCGCAGTCTTTAATGACCCACTTTTTATTGCATTCCATTTTTTGTTCTACTCAGTTTTATGTAAATTAAACACTTTTGACTTAAAACACCTGAATCTACTGTTGAATAACTTAAATCAACAAATGGAAAGTTGTTCATCACTATATGAGATCCGAGTAACATTTACACTTAATGATGAAATATTAGTTTTCATTTATTTTTAGTTTTAGAATTTTGTCCAATGGCCTTTACGTCCTGGGGCAAGTTTATGGTTTATTAGTTCTGGCTTTACTGCGAACCAGGCGGGAGTCAATGATGATCAACTGCTTCTCTATCTACAAGTTTTCCCCTCAGTTTTGGAGTTCATTTGGGACTCTTTACCCATTTCTGTGTAGAAAACTCATCTCAGTTCCCTGATCGATGTGCTTCTGATCCTCTTGTTACATCACTCACATCTTCTGTTGCGATAGACGTGTGGCACAGGGCTCTCACCTCACACACCACTCCAGCAGAGGTGATGAAAGCCCAGTGGGAGGAGAACAGCCCACAGCCCGGTGTGTGTGTGAAAAGCGTGTTTAATCTGGCAGTGTGCGATAATCTTATTAACAGGTGAGCCGACTCATTATCAAAAGATTTTCTCATCTAGAGAGCAGAAATCCAACAACAGAGGATGCTGCTCACGTTTGATCTGACTGCAATGAGACGAGATCTGACGATAAATCTAATTGAAAGCGCTTTGTTCTGTTTCACTGACCCAACTTACTCATGTTTCTGAACATGTGCCTGCTGGGTCTAAATGTGTGAACGATATGGTTTGTACTGTATCAAAGATGGTGATTATGTTCAGTTTTTTTTTTATAAACGGTTCAAGTTTTATCTCCAAAGACTCTGTTGACTGAAGTGAAAATTGCTTTTGACGTCACAGGGAGAGAGTGATCCTCCGTAATGAAACACGAGCCTCTGATCGTGGTCGATAAATGGCCCTTGATGATCATCTATAACAGGTCATATAGACATGAGCAGACAGCACCGTCCCTTCTCCCTGACTAACCTGAGCTTATATGAGTCAAAAGCTGCTGCTGGGACTGTTTTTCCAACTATTCTCTTTGCTGATTAAAACATTTTTTCCAGCAAAATAGGATTTTCTCTCTGCCCCACGGCACAGATGGCGTCATATTGCTCTTTTGGGCATGGCTTTACTGATGGAAAGCCACACCCCTATCCACTTTCACTACCCCTCCCTCTGACTAAATTACCTCACAGCCTCCAACAGACATGCAGTGATTAGTGCTGAAGAGATGGATGACAGCGGCGCAGAGGACACCGTGAAATATGCTTCACCACAACAAACAGACGGGAAATCCTAAACCAGTACAGGACTGTTGACCACTTTTTACCCGTTTGTTTCTTGCGATGGCAGTAAAATCACTTCAGCTCCATGTAGACCACTCCTGCTGCTTTATAATCCAACTATGCTTTGCGCTGTTCTTTCCTACCAAGATGGCGCAAATCACTATGTATATTACAGTGACAGTGTTAGCTTTGTTTCTTGTCTGTGCTTCCAACACTTGCTGTGATATTTGGTGTCTGTAGCACTTTAACTCATCAGAAGTGTGATCATCTGCTGCAGGGAGGCTCCATCCAGCAGACTGAATATTTCACTGCCCTGCAAAGTGTGAACCCCTGACACCTGGAACATCCATGCAGATAACTGTTCCACTCCAGTCACTCACTTTTCAACTTCTATTTTGGACGCACAGATATAATTTAGTGTAGCGTGAATCACGTTATGACTTTGTAAAAAAAAAAATTAAAATAAAAAATTTGCCAGCTGTAAATGAAACTGAGTTAATACCCAGTTATTAGTTGTTAGTCAAAGGCAAAGTGTTTTTGAAACATGTAGGACAAGGCACCAGCTTGCTACAAATTTGTCTATTAAATAGTTGGCATTGTAGTGACCTCAAATATTTAAATATTTCTACTCTGCACTTTGAACATCAGAGATAAGAATTTTACTGTTAGAATAAAAAATAAAAAAGGGATTTCATGCTGCTTTTATTACCAATACCTTATGGTACATTATAGATGAACTGTAGGAAGTTGCCCTAAAGCACTTCTCAAAAAAACCAATGAAGTCAGAAGTACAGAAACCTTCAGGTTCGTTACTGTCAGACATATCACTGTCCTCTTCAGACGCTTTGCATCTGCAGCTCCAGGCCGATGTAGATCAGAGAAAACAACGTACCCATGGAGGAGTACATTTCTTACCAAAAACAAAAACATTTGGCCTGAGAGCAAAATGCCTCTATGGGTTATACAAGTTGCAGACTCCTACTATATGCTGTGAGAAGACACTGAAGTCAGGAAAGCACTGGTTAGTGTCAGAATGACGTTAGATGTTGTTTAGTGATTAATATAATTACCTTAAATAATGAAACTCGTGGAAACCTCTGCTAAGCAACAAGCCAGAGTAAAAAAACTCAAAGTCCTGGTTTCAGAAGCGGTTTGAGTTCAGCCAGAGTGAAACTCTTTACTTCAAATGTAATGTGACGTCTACTATAGATCAGCTTATTTACGGTTTTACATGTATTTAAAATAAGTTCATCATATTCATCAAACATAGCTGTGAGAAAAATGCATAGATACTTTATTTGATCATATATTTTTAATTTAATAATATTTTTTATGCTTTCATGGAAAAAATTAGGGAACAAAATAACAAAATTAATATTTAGTCAGTTTTTAACTGAAATTTAAAGTGGCAATAATAAACCCAAACTTTTTATCTTGAAAAGAAATTTTCACAATTAATGATACATATGATAAATCCCCCCCTTTTGTATTGCATGTAAATCTTATTAACATTAAAAATACGGGGCGTTTGCGTCATCATCATTGCAGTTCAGATTGGACTTTAAGACAGTGTCTTACCTGAACAGCGTGTCGTTGATGGCAGATTGTTTGACGGGGTTGTGACAGTCGCTGTGGCCCTCAGGAATGAAACCTCTCTGCTTCCTGAAGCTCTGGACACCTTTAACCACGATGGCTACCCCATCCCGCACCCTCTTCCTCAGACTCATCCTCCAGCGGTCTGTGATGATGCTGATCAACCCCACAGGGAAGCTGTCAGGTGGCGGGATGTCTGGGTTTCCCACGGCCATGCTGGGGATAATCCAGATGTAGCCCGGTCCTATTAGTCCAACCTCGGTTGCTAATGAAAAAAGGTACTGTGCCTCTTCGTGGGAGCAGTAGACCAACAGGACCTGGGCGTCAATCTGCTGCAGCAGCCTCCGTGCTCGTATGTCGTTGGTGCTGTCAGCCGACATGTCGAAGGACAACACGTCCTGCAGGTCCCACATGAAGTAGCTGGTGTCTGTGAAGGACTTGATATAATCCACGTAGGCTTCGTAACCCGGGTACAGGCTGGTTATGACCACAAAGCTGTCCCAGTTGTACTCCTCCATCACCTTGAACATGCCGTTAATCTGCTGCTCGATGGAGGAACCCAGTTGGAGGAAGTTGGAACCTTCACCCTGAAGTAAAAGGAGGAAAACATGACATCATTTTCTTCACTTAACCTGTTGGTCCTGTTCAAATAAATACAGTGTTATTTTTATACACAGACTAGAATAAAATCTGGAGGACCTTTTTGAAGACAACATTCTTTAACCCTCTCCCGGTTACATATGTCGGTAGGGAAGCCGACATATGTAACCGTGTAAATGAGCAGCAGGGAAAGGCGTTGTCCCGTCAGACCGTCAATTCCCGAAACGCACAAAAAAAATTGTAAAAGTCCATGTGGGATCTGTAAAAAATCTTGTGGGGTCCAAATGACCAAATCTCTTCAGAAGGTTGAACCCAGACAGATCACACATTTTAAAGTGTGCAACCCATACATTTGTTTTGGTAGTAGATAAGCTTTCTCCCGCTATTTAATCACTGAATGGCTTATCACTAAAATACATTAGAGATCTGCTGTTGTTGTATCAACCTTCCAGAACAACCAGGTCTTCTGGTTCTGGTCTGCTCTGCATCCTCAGAAGCAGAACCCAACATAGGGAAGCAGCATTCAGCTTTTATTCACCACAAATCTGGAAGAAACGTCCAGAAAACTGCAGCTGAAACGCTGCAACGAGTTCATTTAAATCGCTGCTCAAGAGCCACCTGTTAGTGGCTTTTGATTAGTAATAACTGGAACATTGATCAACATATTTGATTATTTTTGATGATTTTGTTTTTTATACTTCTGTGATATAAAGCACTGTGAATTGCCTTGTTACTGAAATCTACTATACATATTAACTTGACGTAAACCTTCATGATATTTCTCAAGCTGCAAACACTAGGCTGAACAAAGGCAGATGATCAGCGCATGTTTTATCTGTCGGTTCTGAAAATGTTTTCGTCTTGGAAGATGAATTGCCGTCGTTCTGTTCAGAAGTAGAGATCAGACCAAAAATGTGATTTCCCTTCTCTTCGCTGTATTTTCAGTAAGTCTCCTCCTACAGTTTGAACAGTCACAATTCCACTAGATCTGTTATTGTATAATCAGTAGTTAAATCTCTAGAGTGGTCCTCCTGACCCGTTCCCCTCCCCGGGGAGAACCCTGTGTACCCGGAGCACTGAGCCCTCGCAGCTCAGGCGGTGGAGGGGTCAGGTGTCCCGAGACTGCTGGGCAGCCTGTGATCGTATTCTTTCCGACTCCCTGTTGTCCTTGACGGGTTTAGCTGTCTTGTGATGAATTAGCGTCTCACAGTTTCAGACGACACGGCTAAATCCAGCCTCTGACTGCAGCGTTGTTTTTCTGTCACTGTTTCCTCAAACAGCGAAGGAAATGATGGAATAAATGCACCTTTCATGCACAGTGCAGTTTCTTTAATCCAGAAGAACTTAACTTACTCCCCTAATAAAAGCAAACTGGGAATTAAAATAATTAAATTTCTTTGGCAGCTATTCTTCATTCTTCATTTCATTAAATCAGCCCAGAGCTCATATATTTTCCTTTTTCTGTGTTCGTCTATAGGACACTCAGTTATCAGCGTATTTAGTGGGAGCTGGTTCTGCCTGGTGAACCCGCTGTGGACAGAGATGGATGAGGCGAACATTTACGTTTGGTGCAGAGATTTCATGCAGGTTTGTGCAACCTGAGAAATCCAGTCCTCCTGCTGCAGATCTGTCAGAGCTACAGCCTCCGTCAGCCTGTTCCCTCACTGACAGGCGCTGGGCTGTCTGCTAGTGTCTACGAGGATGTCTGGTTTTGTTTTTCTTAGTGATTCCTTCATGCTCCCTTGCACATGGAACCACAAAGTACCTTTAACTCCTCGGACCCGGACAGCTCAATTAGCAGAGGGCAGACAGATGGCTCGGTCCAAATGAGCCTGGGGCATTACCGCAGGCACTGCTGCAGCTCAAAGCCCCAAGTCACGAATGTCTTGTCAGAGTGCAGAGCGCCGTCCGAGGAATCAAAGGATGCGAGGAATCATTTACAGAAAATGGAAATTTAATTCTCCGCCAGGGATACTGACTCGATGGGAATGCAAATGTTATAGCTGGATAGACTTGAAATGAACAAATTGTATGACATTTCTTTTTGGTAAAAAAAAGGTATAAATATCCCCTGTTGAAAATGATATTCAGTAGATCCTACGAATGCTAATATTAGGCATTTGAAGGGATATATTTATCTGGAAAATTTGCATGTGGAAACTAGCTTTCCCCTTCTAAAATAAAATAACTTTGCAGGGATGCTGCTCATACAAACGTGGCACTTTTTGCTTATATTGTGATGTAACAACCACATGCTGGAAATATACAGCAGGCTGCTTCATGGATGTTCATGTTCAGGACATAATTCATGTTTTAAACCAATTTAATACTAAGTAATTACACTGTTTTTACTTTTCCAAGGTTGTCTCTGTACTGTAGATGTGATCTGTATCTGACTTGCATACATTTTTTCCCTGGCATCTAAATTTTTAGTCTGATTAACAACATTAGTTCGATTGAGCAGAAATGTCCTGCTATTTCTCCTTAGTTGGGTAAAATAAATAATAAATGCACCAACTTTCAACTGGACCTTTTTCCATTTAGAAGACACTCAGCCCTGCTACCTGGAAGCGCCTGCTATCAAACATAATGCAATAAATAATGAAAAACCTTCAAGCAGCAATGAAGGAAGTGAAATATTAGTCAACATTCATAGTTCCAAAGATGAATTTAACTATAACAACATAGTTATGTTTGTTCACAAACATTTAAACCTGATGTTTGCTTTCATGTTTGAACATAAAACAGTGTTTGGGATTTTGATCACATGGTTCAATCAAAGCCAATCCCACAGTCACACCCACATGGAGAGAGAGACTTCTGGCGACGTCTCCTGGTTGTGACATATGTGTGCCTCCGCCACGCAGCAGGAAGTGCCCTGGCAACAGCTTCCTGTGCCGCTGACGTCACACAGATCCTGCATGATGACAGACTATCCTGGCATTTCTCACTAAACATTGGATTTTCTCTCCTTTTATCAATAATCAAATTAAAATTGATGAACTAGGAAGTTGCAGACGGAGACCTGCTAAGCTCCAGAAACTCTGCACTGACCTTCACAATAAGACTTTCATTTTTAGTATTTGTGACATCTAAAGTGGCTAAATCTTTTTCAATGCCCTCTAAAACGAAGCACTCAAACACTTCCATCCTCTGTTCACATTTCAGTGCCTGCAGAATGAAGCTGGACTTCATGCATGTCCACTGACTGCCAACACTGCTCCTCGCTCCCTGCTGGCTGCTGCTTATCAGTGTCTTAACACTGTTGCCTTTAGTTGAGATAAGTCGGGCTGCAACAGTGCAGTCAGTTTTAAAATGCAGGATGTGGCAGCGGAGAGAAGCGAGTTCAAAAAGTAGAACAGACAGACAGATAAAAAAAAGAACTGCTCTAGTTTAGAGAACCGCCTCAGGCTCTTGTTCTTGCAAGACTTACATTTTGTTCTCTTAAAACACTCTGGTTCGCAGGATGGGATGTGTCAGTCTGCAGAATGGATCCCTTAAAGAATGCTTTGAAGTTACACTTACAGTATCAAGCTAATTTTTAATGATTGGAGGAACATTTTCCATATATATAACTGCACTTTTGACTGCTAAATTACATTTGAAGCACACCAAATGTCTGTGTTTCCCAATCACATTAGCCCTGTCATTTTATGATAACCGTACTGGCAAAATCAAAGCTTTCTCTTCCACCTTAAATTGACGCGCAGCCGTCTGGTTGTTTTAACCTCTAAGACCAACAGCCTATAATCGAATGTTACAGAACGAAGTAAAATGGCTTAAGAAAAGGAATCTGATCAGCCTGTAATATCCACCCGTCACTTTCCAAGATCAGAATTTACTTCTAGTGATGCATTTAAAAGTGAGTGAGCTCCATTGGTTTAACTGCTTCTGACAGCGTCGCATAAATCAACTGTGATATGAAGATAAAAGCTGCCAGATAAATATGGTAAGATGAAGAGGGCAATTTTATTTTTCTTTGAAATGTGCAGTGGAGGTGATATCAAGCTAAGCACACCTAAAACCCCAATAAAACGATAATTATCTTCATTCTGATGTTGTTTTTTTTTACATTCACCTATTGATGACTTGCACTTAAAACAGCCACTGCAATTGTAGGATATTTACAGTAATATTGAACATCTGTGCTTTATGTTGTAGTTAAAATCTGTTTAACACTCTGATCAGCTGTTGAATCTACAGTCCGCACAGAAAGTATTCAACTTTATTTCAAAATGTATTAAATGACTCTCCTTTGTCAAACTTCTTTACAGAAATACCTTGATATGACAATTTCTCATTTATGTCAGTATTCACAGTCTTTGCTTGGCACTTCGTTGATCCGCCTCTGGCAGCGGTTCCAGCCTCAGGTCTCGTTGAATCTGATGCCATCAGCTCGGCTCACTTTAATCTTTAGGCAGTTTGGCCCATTCTTCTCTTCTCAAACTCCATCAGATTGGATGAAGACGTCCGTCAGTCATTTCCAGATCTCTCCAGAGCCAAAGTCTCTGGTTTGGCCCATCTGGATCTTTCTCCAGATTTGTACCTTGAGACAATCTTGTCTTTGAAATCTACAGTCAATTCTTTTGATTTCATTCTTTGGTGTTTGACCTCTGACCTGCACTGTCAACTGTGGGACCTAATATAGACGGGTAGGTGCTGTCCAAATCAAGTCCAATCAACTGAATTCACCAAACTGGACTAAATCTAGACTTGGCCGTCATGAACACCAGGATTTCTTTCAGTGTCCATCTGTAGGATGTTCTTGATTAGTGGAATTTAAACAGTTAACTTGCCTTCTCGCAATACGTGTTTTATTTATACATTTTATTTAGTACTTCATTCATTTTATTGTTGAACTCACAGTTCTTGATTTGGTAACTGGTCCTAATTGTAACACAGTAAAACAGTCATCCCTCTGTGTAGTTAAAGGTCAGTGATAATGACCTAATCCTTGCTGCCTGGTGTGTAGATGTAGTGAATATAGAGTGACTGATTACCCAGGGCCTCACCAAATTAGGAACGGATCTGGTGAGGCATGTCAGTCTGGAAGCTGGTGCCGCAGCGGGGGTGAGGAGATTACGTTCGCTTTCCAACAGGGACGCTCCACATTAATAACACGTTCAATACTTTTCTGACGGGCAGCTTTAATGCCTTCATAGACGGCATATATTAACAGCTTCAAATTCTTCTACTGTCTAATTACCAGCAAAGAGCAGTGATTTATTTCAACACCTACCATCTTATTTCTTATTACACGTGTTTATTCTGCAAGTGATTATGATTGATTTGCTCTGCCTGCATTTGAGTTAGAATTGCTTCAGTGTAAATGAGCAGCAGGAGACATTAACTGATGAGTAAAACCTCTTTCATTACCTTGGAGGAGCATGCTGATGGCTGCATCAACCAGCAGCTCCGCTAAAATGGCTGCAGCTGATGAGGGAGATGTCTGAAAACACGTGAATTATGGAAATCATAAGGATCTTACTGGTGTTTACTTGTTTCTCATTAAACAAATGAAGGGTAAACACTAACACTACAGGAAGTCACGGTTTGAAATTATTTGATGACGATGAACTTGAAACATACATTTTTTTTTTTTGACTAAAAATGAAATAAACTTGTATGTTTTTCACTGAGAGGTGAGCGCTTCCACCTTAACCTTTCATTCGGACTGCTGGAGGCTCGTTTTCGACTTGAGGAAACTCACCTCCTGTTGGCAAACCCTGTTAATGTAGATCAACTGCAAAATCATGTCAGTGCTCTTTACAGGACAACACATCTCTCCCACTTAGAAGCAACTTCTCTTTCTCTCTCTCTCGGTGGCATATGCTGTGAAGGGCAGATTATGGGGAGAAAAACAGAAACTAAAAAAAAAAGGATTTGGTTCAAATGGGTTTGGATTACAACTCTCACTGAATTTCTGGAGGAAAAATCCCCCTCAGGGCTGAGCTGTCTGGATACAGGCTGTTTAATTGCATTCAGTTTGGAAGTAAACATGCGCTATTTAGTCCATTTTATCTAAAATCGGGTGATTAAAATAATGAGATACTAAAAAAAGAACAAAATACTATCTCTGAATTTTATATTATCTACTAATCTCACATTTAGTTAACAAGTGGACTAAATTTCCTATTACGTTTTAATGTTAAGACTTATCGATCCAGTTTATTTGTACAGCAGATTTCAGCAACAACGCCGTTCATGTTGCTTTACATCGTTAAAACACAAAGACTTATAAATCCACCTCAAGCAGCAAAACAATTCATTGAAATAAGTAAAGAAATTAAATATGCAATATGTAATAAAATACATTTTTGGGGTTAGGTCGACATCCTTTCAAATGTATTACCACAAAACCATGGGTGCTGAAAATTTGAATTTTTGGAGAATTTTAATTCCTTAATAAAGTTAAACAAAGTTTTCCCACCTGGTTAAATAAACATAAAAAAATAAAAACATTGGTACTGTGAGAAATTAGCCTGGTAAAAACCAGCCACTTGTTTTACGCTTTGCTTCATACAGAAGGTCTGGAGACTATTGATTACTCAAGGATTGGATCTGCGTTTAGCCAGTCGCATGTGTTTGGCTTTCAACCACTACATGGCGAAAAGCAGCTAAACAGAAGTGAAGCCCTTTAACCTGCTTTGGCATTATATTAGAGCCAGAACCGCTTACAGACAGATGTTGTTGGTTAAAAGTAGATGCAGCTCCGTGTTGCTGGAAATTAGACAAACAATCAACATTTAAAGCAAAGTAAGCTGTAAGGTCAGACGGTTGCACAAAGATCAGAGTAAAAGCTGCTTTACAGAGAAGCTGGATTCCTTTTTATGGACAGGATTTGACCCGGTTGTCTTTTAAAAGTTCTTTATAAAACTGAAGAGCAGCTCTGCTCCTCGTTTATCAGCTTAGCTTCTCTGCTTAAAGCCAAGTTTCAGTCGTGCTGCCTCCAGCCGTCTCCTGAGTCTCCTGACTTCTTTTGTCAAGATTATAAGACAAACTGCAGATGAAAATGGATCAAAACAAGCTAAAATCTCTCTCCTCCAGTGTGACTCTTGTAAACTCCCTTATCCAGAAGGTTTTAAGCGTCCTGGAAAGCTTAGGGGTGACTACACGTCTAACCAGTTATACAAAGTAGTCTACAGTCTATTCTCACTAAAACCAGGAAGATAGAGCACATAACCCCAGTTTTAAAGTCCCTCCACTGGCTCCCTGTAGCTCAGAGAATA
>CAEGAE010022396.1:0-16827 GCA_903067095.1 Girardinus metallicus | reverse complement strand
ACACAATGTTGCTAGATCCAATAGGAGGCTTGTACCAATTTGCTTAGTTAAATCCAGGTGGCGACTTTTATTTTGGCCAGGCAGTGTATCTATGGTTCTTTTAAGACTTGAGAGAGGCAAAGAGAGGAAGATTTTCAGTAGATAACAGAGAGGCTGAATGAAGTGAAGGAAAGGTTTTATTTTCTTTAGCTTTCAATTACATTTGAAATTGTCAGCACCCTTTTGGTGAAGTAAGGTAACTGCCATTTCAAGTTAGTAATGCTCGTGGTGCTAATATTAGAGTCTAAAGACAGTTTATAATGTCAAATCAACTTTGCCTTTATTGTAAAATTTTAAAACCAAGTGATAGTAGCTGTGTTTCCATTACAAATGAACAAAACTTGTGTCAAAAAACCCTACATTTTGAAAACACAGTGTTTTCATTAAAAATATTAAAATAACATGTGAATAAGTTTGTTTGCTCAAAAAGTAATTCAAAATTATGGTAGCACCACTTATATGATATATGTTCATAATTCAGCTATGGCACTAGCACTCATCCTCAACCACTACTGAGACAGTGGAGTGACATGTCTGTTACACTTGGGTGCAGTGTTTTTGGGAAATTACAGAAGAGCTATAGATTCAACTCTTTAGAATGACAAACTCAACTTTTGATGAATTGTTCGTTGCTGTGTTACCTTTGGTAGAGCCACCTGTGCATTATCACAGAAGATACTACTACTTTCTGCCATTCTTTTTGGCAGTAGTAACATCTGGTTATTGATTACATAACTTGTGATGCAAAATAATGTTTACATTGCAATAAGTACATCTATTTCAAAATAGCCAAAATACCACCTCATTTTAATGCAAAAAACCTTTTACCAAACACGTCATATTTTCAAAATTAAATAGTTTCTGTTTATTCTTGTAATTCCAATTTGTACTGTAACACTATGGTCAATAGCCAGATACTGACTCTTGTCTCCAACACACAGTGTGATGTTGCCTCTGCTTCCAATATAAATAATTATCAACCAATAATAATGACCATTCAAAGCAGGAAGGCCAAATAAGATATTTTGAATGCTACTTCTATATCTTCATCTGCTATAGTTCGAAACTGCCATCAAAGCTTCACAAAAACTGGAGATTAGAAATTGGCCCCAAAACATCATTAATCTCATTAGTGATGTCCCAAAATCAAACTGGGACAAATTGAACCAAGTAAGATTTGCGATTTAGTAAGCTGCTGTCATAGCAGAGTCCCTTTCCTATCAAGGGAAAATCATGCTACCTGCAACAAGAAGCATATATAAAACTGACATCAGCAAATTCACAACCTTATGTAAGACATTAACAGCAGACAGGTACAACACTGTCATCAAAAACAACAAAGCTGTCCATGTTTTCAACAATGTGATCATGCCATGCTAGTGTCATCTTTACGTTTTGTTACCATGAGTGAGTAAGTTTTAACATCGCAGAGCGTTTGCTGAGGTCAAGCACATAATGTACAGAGCTGTCATGGTCACGCTCTCAACATTACCCTGTGCTGCTCTCAAGTCAGGAAGCACAAGCACTGGTGAGCAGACATGCTCAGTGATAGTCTTTGTTAGCTTTTAGTGCTACTCAGACAGAAGAAGAATTAATGATGTGTACAGGTAAAAGTTTAGCATTACTATTTAAGTTATGGTTTTGCTACTGTCATCCTGAGCTACTCTGTGTAATAATTTCCTTTCCTTGTTATATTCTTGAACTGTACGTCAGTACTGGTACTCTTAAAATATTTTTATTATTTATGCCATTTATTTATTATTTTGATTTTGAAACATAGAATTAAGCAAATAAATATCAAGGAAATTAGCACTAAATTTAGCAAACTGTAGCTTGGAACAGCTTTCAGTTCTCTCTGACTGCTGACTACAGTCAGAGAGAACTCTGGTGAGTCTGTCACTTTGCCTGACAACACCCTAAAGAGACTTTAAACTGTAAAAAGGGTATAATGAAAAAACAAAGCAGCTGCAAATTAGAAATTTTTAAAAACCTCAACACAGCTTGATTCTTGACTGATTCCAAATACCCAAACATAGGCAAATAATTACTTACTGCAATTAACTCTTTGCTTGTATGCCAAGGGTCAATCCTAATACCAGAAGAATTTTGTCAAGTCTGCACACCATCCTGCCTGTATCAGCTTAAAAGCAGAATTCACACAAATTCATTCTCATCTTCCACATTTGACAGGTTCCACTAGCACGTGCTAACTACCTGATGTAGACTTCTGCTAGCATACCAATGAGCACCTTGGCTAAAGCTTGAAGATAAAACCCTACTTGATGTGGGACATTATAGAAAGGAGAGCACAAAAAGTGCCTGAGCTTCATCGCGCCATGGCACCCTCTCACCCCCTCACCCTCATTCCCATCCCAACACTACCCCTATTCGCAGTTGTTGGAGGCAGGAATGTGCCAGACATTGTGTTGGCCTGGCATCCCTCTCAGCTCCCGAGAGCCTAACCCGTGGACATGAAAACAAATCGTCACAAGTTAGGGTCTCAGGGACAGAGAGAGACACAGAACAGACTGCTGTGCCACCACCAGCAGCTGATGGGATGTTGGCTCCTCAGAAGTCCAGTAGGTTTCTGGTCAAGTGATATCTTCCATCTTTAAAGTCAGCTCTGGACATGTGATCATATTCCTGCATCCCACACAGTAAACACACTCCAAAACAATCTGCATTTATTGAAATACCACTGCATGATTAGGATCTTAGAAGTGCAAATGACAACCAGACACAGAACTGTCCAGCCTTTTCTGAAATTCTCACACTGCTGTCACCCCTCTAGCACCCGGCCCCACACTTCATCCCAACTCCTCCCTGACCCCCCACCGAAACCTCCTCACTGTACTCCTCACCTAAAGAGAACAATATAGCATCTGAAAAACACCTCCTGCTATCAGGTAGAGAGCCTGCTGCTGTACAGTATGCCTAAAGTCCTAGGGTGCGTGGGAAAGTCTGAATCGGCTAATTATTTACGGTGCACAAGACAAAAGCCAAGCGTGGACAAATCAATTATTGCATCAAAATCCAAAGCCAGAACTGCCCAGTGTCACACAATTCATCTGACACCGTGACTCTCATGCTTGTCCAGTAGACGCATCTTCCACCCTGCGGTGAAACCTCTCGGTTGCACACTCGATGGCTGCAAGAGTAAAGTCCCTGATCAGCGTGAGGTACTGAATCCTGGTGAGGCTTTGCAGAGGAAAAAAAGGTAACAAAGCTCCAAGGTTCCTCCAAGCTGCCACGGTGGTCTGAATGCTTAGGAAGCAAATGGGGGGAGCTGAGAGGGAAGCAGAAAGAGGAAGAGCGTTTGTCGACTCACCCTCCCTTTTGGATCCAGGATGCCCTCACCACCCAGTGCTCCTTTTGCTCTCTGCCTGCTTGGGAATTGGAAGATAAAAACAGCACACACATAGAAAGAGAAAGCTTATAGCATGTCAGCACGATTCCTCTGATATTGAGAAAAAAAGAAGAGCATTTCTAAATGTTATTTTGTCGCAAAAAGTGGAATCAACACAAAGGAGACTAGTCCTCCTGGGCGAGCCGCTCGTAGTCAGGCTAACCAAACAGAGCAAGAGCGACAGGCTGAGCCGAGAAGGATGAGGATGGGTGGCAGGACATAGCTGGAATGAACCATGTGCATGCTCTTTTTCCCTCTTTTTTTTCCCTCCCTCTCTTTTTCACACACACCCACGCACGCATCCGCACACAATTAGGGTGAAAGCAAGCAGTCCTAAAAGAGGAGCTAGACAGATTTGCTGCAACTTAGCAGAAAACAAAAAATTGAAGGTGAGTAAAGATTACAGTTCAGAAAGAGCCAGTATTCCAGAGGATAAAGAGAAGTGGGTGGGATCGAGAACTGCGTGAATAGACGGATGGATGAAAGGGGAAAAAAAGAGAGGGCCGAGACGGAGTCCATACTTTCAGCTGGGGCCACAGTGCCAGCGGAGCATACCAGTAAGCTGCCTCACCAACATGAGAAAGGAGGGGGAAAGAGAAGGCGAAAAGAGTGCTCGAGTGGGCACACGCACACACACCCATACACACACATGAATGCACAGCATACATAAAACAGCCTTTTACTCATTCCCTAATCCTTGCAGCAGATCCTCCACTCACTTTTCATCCAGACCTGCAGGTCCAAGGCAGGTGGGCAAGAGAGAGCACAACAAAAACCCATGCATGGACACGCACATTAAAACACACACCCATGCACGCCCCCGCACACACGCAGGCACACAGCTCCAAGTTAAAGGGAAAAAAAAACACTGTGCCTGCTGATCTCTTGTCTTGCTCTGCTGTCTCTCCTCACCCTTTTCCCTCGCATTGTTTTCTTCCTCAATCACATGCAGAGGTGGAAAGAGTGAAGACTAGAGGAAAAACACACACACTCTCTCCACCCTCTTCATCTCCTCCCCCTGCCTCACATTCTACCTTTCTCTCTCAAGCTTTCAACTTTTACCTTTCTCACCCCCCTCCATTTTTTCCTCCACGCCTTCCGGAGGGTGACAGGATGGGGTTGAGGTGAACAGTGGAGGGGGGCATTTGCAAAGCGGAGAAAGAGGAGAGTGAAAGATCATCATTTAATTTGCCTCACAGCTGTGATCACTTACAGCCAGAGGCCCTCTTTTCCTCTGTATCATGCCAGAACTGGGAGAAAAAGGGAGACAGAGGGAGAGGAAGGTGAGCTTGGGAGAAAGTGTAGTCCACCTTACTGCTGTCCGTGTGCCTCCAAGGAAACCATTTATCTCTATCCTTCTGCTTGCGTGCAAAAAAGAAAACAAAGTGCACTTTCAAAATTCCACATTTGCGGCCTGATCTTTTTCTACGTCCTCTTATCATTCCCCCATCTTCCGAGGAGCAGCAGAGGACGGGGCCACAGAAACATTGCTACGTGATGTGCTTTGGCTTATAGAGACTACATTTAATCTCCGCCAGCTCCCCCCGGCTTTGGTGGAGAGAAAGAGAAAGGGAGGACGAGAGAGAGAGTGGGAGGAGGGTGAAAAAGAGAAGAGATGATGGGGGAGGGACAGATGGAGGGAAGCAAAGGAGAGCGACGACGTGCAGCCGGCTGGGAGCTCAAATAAACGACGAGGCCTGAAAGACTGGATGAGGAGGGGAAAAAAATAGAAAAATCCCCAGGACCACACTGCCCTCTGCTTTCCTTCTCTCTCTCTCTTATGAACTGATCGACCGACTGAGTCTGTACCCGGCTAATCCCCAATCCTCTTTGACTGCTGTCTGCCAGGCGATGCATTGTGGCTTTTTTCCATTTTATCTTTGCACAGCTGTAGAACACTGCACATCTGGATCTACAACACCCTGCATCTCCTCACAGACACCTCTCTGAAGCACGATGACAGAATTCATTTTAAAATTCTCCCACACGCACGCGCACGCACACAGCCCCACACACACAGTGCATCCAGGCCCGTTTGTCACTGTTTGTGTCCATACAGTCAGCCCTCAGCATGGGGCTAATATTAGGCCGCTTTGAGGGTGAAAGACAAAGGCTCACGTGTGTGTTTGCAACACATAGAAGCATGCAGAAAGAGAAAAAAGAGAGAGGAGAAGGTCTTTCATGATTTATGCAAATATTTGGATTCATTTTCCTTCAGAGGTCATAAAACCGATTTCATCCGTGTGGTGCATAATAATCTTTTTAGGTAAGTGAGAGCAAAGTGGGTCATTAATTACCAGTCCCAATTTGCTTTCTCTTTGTAATCTGCTGGGTACGGGCAGGAGGAAGCAGCAGCCAGCCAGCCAAGCGGCATGTCAAGGGAGACCCAGATCTGTCATGCTGTGGCCTACACATTGCAAATGGCCGTGGCTTGCCCAGCCTGCAGAGACTGAGAGGCAGCAACAGAAACATGCAACTCTGGTTCGGTTTCTGATTCTCTGCATGTTTAGCGAAAAGGCAGAACACACACTCAGGAGACGAGCAGTGGTTGCAGAGATTGAATGACAGCTGTCAGGTCTGATTGTCACATGGAGGACAGAGGAGGACTACAGGAGGTGATAGATAGGGGGCCTAACAGTGGGCTGAGATGCAGTTCTGCAAATCTGAAAGTACAAATGTGCAGGACAAAGGCCATTGGGTACTTCACCTAATACAGTCTGCTCCTCAGACTAATGGCTCACAGTGATACCTAACTGGTGCTTTTCTAAAGAAAAAAGTTTCACATTTTATCAGATTAGAACCACAAAACATTGATGTGTTTTATCTGGATTCATGTGAACCCACAATGTAGTGCAGAATTGTGACATGAATTGAAAAGGTGTAATTTGCTTTTGTATTCAGCTCTTTTGAGTCAAGATATTGTAGAACTACATTTTACAGCAGTTGCTCTTGAGCATCTCAGTAACTGAGTTAGTTTAAGCTTCTTCTTTTTTTAAAGATGGACTGGTAGATATTTCAGAATGAGTTCACATCTGTTAGACTCAGTTTGATTGGAGAAAGAAATTTCAACATTTATTCCAATATAAGCAGCTGAGGTTCTCTTCCACCCTGCACTGTGTCAAATGATCCAAACTAACTGGAAAACCCAGTTTCCCCTGTCGCCTGAGGTGGCGCTGCACCAAGAACTACTAAAGGAATCGACACAAAATGTCTGAAGAAGACCAGCGCAACTTCTTCCCAAAATATAAACAAAACGGAGAGGTGTAAGATTTTGTTTAATTGGGGACCAATTAAACAATTGTTCCAATTTCAGCTGCTGTGGTTCTCTTTCACACCACACTGTATCAAACAAACCAAACCTTTTGAAATGCCTGCTTACCTCCTCCGCTGTAGAGGTGCTGCAACAAAAAACTGAAAAAGACACCAAAGAAGACACTGACCGCAACTTCTTTCTTCACGTAATGTAAACAAATATTGAGTGGTGCTAGGTTTTAGTTGTTGAAGGATTTCTCTTTTGTGTTTGGTAAAAGACCACAAACCATTTCTCCTCAAAGGGTAGGCTTGTGTGTTTGTTTTGGTTATATTTACCCAGTTTGCCATGCTCTGTAGTCTGCTTCCTTTTGTTCGAGTGGTCTTCTGTTTGCTTGACATTCACATGCATTCAATCTGGACCAGAGTTCACTTTAACTGAACCCAGACAAAAGTTTATAGGTGGACTAATTTGCTTTATGCAATTATACATTCATACCTCCCCGAATGAAAGAGACTTACTAGGCCAACAAATTGGAGATGGATTAAAATGGAACCAAACAAGGCAGGTGTGAATGCACCCTCAGATTGGAAAAATGTGAACATTAATCTTCAAATCTTAGAAGGTTCTAAATTTCATTTAGCTCTGGCCTGATCTAACAAGTGGTTTGATGTTCCCTACTGGCTGTACTGTTAGGATGGCTGTTCCATTGGAAGATGCATTTTGCATGTAGGCCAGCTTTTTGTGTTGATCTGCCAGATCGCCTTCTTTCCCAAGTTTGCTGGGCCTCCTACATCAATCAACCCATCCATCATGTTTATTTGTATAGCACATTTCAGCAACAATGCAGTTCAAAGTGCTTTACATCATAAAAACACAAAAATAGCCATGGAGCACACAGTTAACAATTGAAACATAACATTTTGTCTGGTGGCATTGTTATACATCAGAGTATTTATCAATGTTTCATTTATAATATTTCAAAACAACTCTAACCATGTGTCTTAAGTCAGGATTTAAAGGAACTCAGTGTTTCGGCTGTTTTGCAGTTTTCGGGAAGTTTGTTCCAGACTGCAAGGAGGAGCATAGAAGGTAAAAGCTACTTCTCCATGTTTGGTTCTAGTTCTGGATGCAGAGCAGAACCAGAAGACCTGTAAGGTCTGGAAGGTTGATACAAATCTGTTGATACAGATCTTTAATGTATTGTGGTGCTAAGCCAGTGATTTATAAGCTAACAGTATTGTAAAGCCTATTCTCTGAGCTGCACAGAGCCAGAGGAAGGACTTTACAACTGGGTGATATGCTCTATCTTCCTGGTTTTAGTGAGAATGCCAGCAGCAGTGTTCTGGATTAACTGCAGCTGAAGACATCGTTGCAGTAATCAATGCAACTAAAGATAAACACATGGATGAGTATCTCTAGGTCTTGTTGAGACATTAGCCCTCTAATCGTGGAAATGTTCTTGAGATGATAAAAAGCTGACTTCATAACTGTCTAGTAGCTTTGAAGTTTCAGGTTTGAGTCCATCACTACTCCCAGGTTCCGGGTCTGATCTGTAGTTTCCCAGTTGTAATAACTGAAGTTGTGTCTTGAATCTAGATTCTTTCTCTTTAGGGCCAAAGATAACTTTTGTTTCTGTTCAGCTGGAGAAAATTATGGTACATCCAACTTTTATCTGTTCTATATGTTCAGTGCTTGGATGGGTTCTGGTTACATTGCAATGTAGATCTGTGTACAGGTCATCAGCATAGTTGTGCACTGTAAAATATTTGAGTCACATTTAGTTGTTTTTACTAAATGTATTCTACTCTTTAAGTCAAATAAATTTGGTGAGTTTTATATTTTGAACCTAAATGTGTGACTTTGTGAAATATAAACTTAAAGAAGTAAGTTGTGTTTTGAGTTTTTACGTTAGCATTTAAAAAAACTGAAAGAAAAAGACAGGAGTGGGAACAGTTTACCAATGTGCTTAGCAGCATGTTTTTGTATCCTGCGTTGCACTGCAAGTGAGATGGAAGTGTGTTATATTAATCTGACTTGTGCATCATTATGTGTATTTTAATGTTTGAGGATAATGTCCTGTTAACACCAAATGTTTTTGAGCCAAATGAATCGTGATGTTTAAAATTCTTTTTCAGATCAGAAATTTAGTTAATGCAATTTAAAGTAATAATTTAAATTATTCTACAGTAAAATATTTATTTTAACTTGACATTGTGAGTGAAAATAGTAGCGAAATGTGTGCTCTTTAACGAGGTGAGGGCAATTTTTTCTTGCATATTGTGAAATAATTATTTGGCTTAAATTGCACCATTTAGTTAAAACTCACAATACAATATGAATAACCATAAAAAACAATGTTTAGACAACTCTTGTTGCTAAATCAACTTTAAATAACATGGGATAACTTGACTGAAAAATATCTATTAGATTATTGTGATCTAAGTATGTGTTTAGCACTACATACTTACCAAAGGGAGCAATCTCATGCCATGATATGAACTGTAAGGAACCCACAACACGGTGGTACTTTGTATGAGAATGTTGTGAAGTCCCTCCTTACCTCAAGCAAGCCACTGTATAAAACCAGCTCACATAGTACCAAGCCAGGCTGGAACGACTATGAAAGTGAGCTTCATGCAGAGGCCAGAAGGGCTCTTAAAGCATGCGTTGATTCAGGTAAACAGAGACATGGCCCCTAGTTTGTGTATAAAAAACAGGCAAATGCTAATTTGAAATATGCTTTAAGATTTATAAAGAGAAATGAAAATACCATTAGGTCTGACTCTCTTGCAAGGAAATTAGAAAATATTAATGTTGAGGACTTTTGGAAAGGAAATAAAAAAATAAATAACTGAAAATTGTCACTACCAACTCCTATTGATGGTGTTAGTGATGTAAAAGAAATTACTCAGTTATGGCAGGAGCACTACAGTGCACTGTTTAACTGTGTCAAAAGTGACACTTTTGTCATGAGAGGCATACACAGTCATGAGAATATGACACTGAAAGACAACAAGGTCTGTGGTATTGATATCATTTCTACTGAGCATCTGAAAAATGCAAGTAAGAAACTCTGTCCTTTACTTTCTATAGACAAACCATGTACTGGCTTTCTAGCACATGGTTTGTTACCTAAATCAATGCTATCTATCATACTAGTACCCATTATTAAGGACAAAGCAGGCAAGATTAGCTCTTTGGAGAACTATCGACCCAAAGCTTTAGTTTGTAGTTTGTCAAAAGTTTTTAGAAAGAATCCTATTAAATAGGCTGGAAGAATTTGCCTTGATGTCTGATAATCACTTTTAAACCTAAACATGGCACAGACGTGTATTTTTGTGCTAATGGAGACTTTAGACTTGTATAACTTGCACAAGTTATACAACTTGTGTACAAGTTGTGCAAGTTATGTGTATTTGTAACTTGCACAACACTACAATATTTATGTGTTTTATTGATGCCTCTAAAGCATTTAATTGTGTGAATCATCAAAAATTGTTCTGCCAATTAGAAAATAGAAGTGTACACAAATGTCTAATTAAAATTCTTGTCTACTGTTATGGGCATCAGTCAATGTATGTGAAATGGGGTAATAATATGTCTGATTCATTTAATGTTGGTAACAGAGTAAGGCAGGGAAGTATACTGTCCCCTTACCTTTTTAACATCTATATGGATGAACTGTCAAAATGTCTGAATTGTTGTAAAACAGGCTGTGTAGTTGATGACCACATAATCAATCATGTAATGTATGCAGATGATTTGGTAAACCTATGCCCAGATAGTGCTGATCTTCAACAATTACTAAGGGTCTGTTCCCAATATGGTTATGACTTTGACTGCAAATATAATGAAAAGCAACATTATGATTGTTAGAAGTAGGACAGATAAGCATCTGATAACCCCTGATTTCTGTTTATCTGGTACAAGTTAAATATTTGGGACATTACATAAAGGATGACCTATCTGATGATTGTCACATCCATAAGCAGTATCATATGATGCATGCACAAGCTAATATTCTGATCAGAAAGTTTGGTATGTGTTCATCCTCTGTAAAGATAGCTCTTTACTCCACTGCCAGCTTCTGGCTAGAGCTCTGGATGTCGAAGGGTTGTGCTAACACGACTCAGCAATGTTGCATGGACATCGGGGGCAGTTCCCCTGGATTGGCAGACTGGAGTGATGGTCCCCCTGTTCAAAAAGAGGGACTGAAGGGTGTGCTCCAATTACAGAGGGGTCACACTCTTAAGCCTCCTTGATAAAGTCTATTTAGGGGATCTGGAGAGGAGGTTAGTCAACCTCGGATTAAGGAAGAGCAGTATGGTTTTCGTCCTGGTCGTAGAACACTGCACCAGCTCTACACCCTCAGCAGGGTCCTGGAGGGTGCGTGGGAGTTTCGCTTAACTGGTCTACATGTGTTTTCTGGACTTGGAGAAGGTGTCCGACTGTGTCCCTCGGGGAAACCTGAGGGGGTTCTCCGGGAGGATGTGGTACCGGGCCCTTTAATACAGGCTGTCAGGTCCCTGTATGACCGGTGTCAGAGTCTGATCCGCATTGCCGGCAGTAAGTCGGGCTCGTTTCCGGTGAGGGTTGGACTACGCCAAAGCTGCCCTCTGTCACCCATTCTGTTCGTTACTTTCATGGACAGAATTTCTAGGTGCAGCCAAGGTGTTGAGGGGATCCGTTTTGGTAGCCTTAGGATCACATTTCTGCTTTTTGCGGCAATGTGGTTCTGTTGGCCTCATCGGGCCGTAGAGTGCCTTCTCCGGGTCAGCGGCGGAGGGGGGGTGGGGGGAGAGTCCTGCCCCAAGTGGAGGAGTTTAAGTATCTTGGGATCTTGTTCAGTAGATCCCAAGATATTGAACAGACGGATTGGCGCAGCATCTGCAGTGAAGCGGGCGCTGTACCGGGTCATCATGGTGAAGAGAGAACTGAGTCAAAAAGCAAAGCTCTCGATTTATCAGTCGATCGACGTTCCTACCCTCATCTATGGTCATGAGCTATGGGTCATCGCTGAAAGAATGAGATCGCAGATACAAGCAGCCAAAATGGGTTTTCTCCGCAGGGCAGCTTTGGCGTAGTCCAACCCTCACTGGAAACGAGCCCGACTTACTGCCGGCAATGCGGATCAGACTCTACTCAGAGTAGAGTCCTGGATGACTCTACTCTGAGTCATCCAGGACTGACTCAGAATAGAGCCACTGCTCCTTCACATCAAAAGGAGCCAGTTGAGGTGGCTCGGGCATCTGGTTAGGATGCCTCCTGGACGCCTCCCGGTGAGGTGTTCTGGGCACGTCCCAACGTGGGGAGGTCCCGGGGAAGACATAAAACACGCTGGAGGGACTATGTCTCTCAGCTGGCCTGGGAACGCCGCTCCTCAGGGGGAATCCAGCTCCTCAGGGATTCCCCCTGAGGACCTGGAACAAGTGGCTGGGGAGAAGGAAGTCTGGGCCTCCCTTCTTAGGCTGCTACCCCTATGACCCGACACCAGATAAAGTGGAAGAGGATGGATGGATGGATGGATGGATGTACTCCACTGTACATGGCCCATCTGTGGCAAAGATACAAAGTTTGCAGCCTATAAGAAAATTTATAACTGGACTTCTTCCGGTTTTCTTTTAACACTGACTTTCTGCTTGTTACTGATCAATGAGGGCCATATTTATACACCATGAGATGAATAGTTACCCTGTTAGATTCTCCCTGAAAAATTTATCTCTGCTGTGCCAGAGTCACTATGAGCCTTTCTCTTTGACCAGCGTGTCGGGATCGATGGATGGTCATGTTTTGGTAGGTTTGCTGTTGAGCCATATTATTTCCATTTTCAAGTATTGGAGTGAATGAAATTGTTTGAGATGTTGCTTGGGATTTTATTTTACAACTTGACACTGCTTCTTTAGCATTCTCACCATGTGAATGTGTGTGTGAATGTATAGTGTGAAGCACTTTGGAGTCCTCTGGACTTGATAAAGCGCTATACAAATATGGGCCATTTACCATTATCCCTGATTTGTGATGGATTTCATTCATAACCATTGTTTTTTAATTTTTATTTTGTGAAGAATCATTAGAAGAAAATACCTTTTCCACCGCTTCAGAATTATGCATTTCTCTGTTGGCGGAAAATTTGCATTAAAATGGATCAAGATTTATAGCCATAATATGGCAAAATTGTAAAGAAGTTGAAATGGGGTTAACATTTTTGTAAAATGGTGTATAATAATGAGGTTTTGTATGAAACATGACTTTGTTACCAAAGCTGGTAAATTAAAAAAGAAAACAAAAACAACAACAAAACAAAAACAGTTGGTGTTCCAGTGAACTGCCTTACTGTCCTCAGGTTTGCAGAGTGAATCTGAGCTGAGATTAGCTGTAGAGTCTAGATATAAAAATCTCTTGTCACTCCATGCTGAAACAAGCAGAAACTCTGTAGCTTTTTTGTTTGTTATCATGACTACTGCTAAGCCACTACTGAATTGTTCACCACCTATCTGCTGCATGCACACCTCAAACTTGCATTCATGCTCATGCAGACTGTTTAAATACACCAGGTATAAAGGTTCATGTTCACATGCACTTTAATAGGGTTTTGAACAGTGCAGACTAAACACAAAAAAAGCAAACATAACCTCAACATATTCAACATACACACTTGCAGTCTCACTCACACATGCAGTATTTCTTTTTCTGTTTGTCAAATCTGCTTTTCTTGTCACTGAAGAACATTTCACAAAGTAAACCAATAGGGGGCAGTATTTGCTCCTATGCTTAATGTCTTAGCTGCTGGAACAGAACTCCATTCCTGGACTGTAAGAATTCAAGGTGCTGTCATGCCCACTGCTGCATGTATAGAGGGCTAGAGGCTGGAATGACATCCACCCCGCTGGAGGAAGAGAGTGGAAGATGAGAAGCGTACTGGCAGCGCTGCTAAGACCAGACAGATGTTGGTGTGTTTGGTTTCAGCAGAATTTCAGCTCAGAGACACTTTTCTGATTTCAATCTTCGGCATAAAAGAAAACAAGAGAACCCACTCTGATGGAGGAGAAGAAAGCCCAGAAATAGGATTCTGTCTGCTGGTGCACTATGCTCCTATTTTCACTTCCTTCCTTACAGTCACAATATTTCAGATGTCAAGCTATTATGACAGTGGCACGTTCCACACACACTGTGTCTGGCAATTGGAAATATTGTGACAATAATTGTTCTGAGTGACAGCTGCTTAACGGATGAAGACGCTGCCGCTGCAGTCTCCCCTTGATATCTCTTACTGATCTGTCAGCACATGAGCTAAATCACAGAGGCAGCCTTTCTTCTTCCACACACTCATCAGTTTTAATGAGGTTATCAGCTAGTAAATAAAACGCTGTGCTGACATTTCATTGTGGTTGGAAGCTGCCGTACATCGAGCCCATCGGCTCTGGAATGGCTCAGACCAACAATGTTCACCAACCAAAACAGGAGAGATATTAAATATAGAGATGAATCATTCTGGTTACCTGTCATTTTGAACAGTATCCATAAATATCATATTTGATATACAATCATGTGAAAATAAATAATATATACAAAAAATCTGATCATATCAAAAACTTGAAGCTTTGTGATTTGCCTCTGGTTTGCCCTGATTGATTCTTCTGCTTTGTTATGTTTGAATTTTAAAACAGAGAGGTGAGCTTTTATTTTATGTGGGGATACAGATTTAAGCACACATATTAAAAATATGATGGTTGTGATATCCAAAATAAATCTGCAACTGCAAAAGCTGCCAAACCCAACATGCATCAAAGCTCAGGAACAGTGCAGGCCAACCCACAGCAGCAGAAAGTGCTACGCCATCAGAAAAACAGCCTGGACTCCTGTAGGACCTGGTGAGGGGCTATTATCTGGCTATGGCAGATAACGGTTATTATTTAGCAGGCGGCTAAATAATAACAATGGACTACATCGATCTGGCTGTGAAGAGTGCCATGCGTACCTCAGGGAAAACTAGGAGGTTGTACAGTTATCGCCCAGGATGTAATTCTAAACTATACACTGGAACCAGGGGTTGGTTCCAGTGCTATGATTGAATGTTCTACTTAAAGTCACCCTACAGTCAGAAACAAATTTGACTTCTGGGAACACTCGGCCGCTTGGGCTTCACACAACCTGGTGAGAAGGGTTTTTCACCCAGCAGATGATGGGAAAAGGTTCATCTAAGACTTTTGGTTGGTGTGATGGCGAGCCACACAGGGGTAAAATCCACACCTCATCATAAGTTGATTTCACTTTAGTTTGCTTTGTAATTATTCAAGTGTTGCTTACTATATTATTTTCTAATACCTTACAGTGTTTATATGGAGTGCACACACAGGGCCGGCCCAAATCTCCATGGGGCCCTAAGCAAAATTTGGGGCCCTAAGGTTCTGCTAATAATGTGGACTGGCTGCAATCAACAGTCAGAATATCAGATCATTCACACACTTACTATAAACTTACTGCATCTCTGACAGTGATGTTTACATTAAATTCTATATGCACGTGTATATATACATATATAGGATACATTGGCCGATTTATTGGCGCCGATTTCTTAACTTTGGGGGATTGGTGATCGGCCGATACTTACATGAAGCCAATCTTATCCATTGATCTTATCTACGTCAGCAAAGGTTTAAAAATCAGCCTCTGTCCTCTTCTGCTCTGCAGTGAAAAGTTTAACTGACAGACCAGCCCGTGGATGTCTGCATGTTTGCAGTTAACAATATTCACCCCACTGTTGCCAACTCAGTGACTTTCTTTTTACATTTAGCAAGATTTAAGACAAAAAAAAAAATGGTGTCGGCCAAAATCTAAATCGGCAGGTCAGGCTTTTTAAAGATCGGCGAATGGCCAGAAAACTGCAGTCGGTGCAGCCCAACTTAAGATGGAATACATACACACATATTCATGATTAAAGAATCATGAATATGATTAAATTAATTTCTCTTAGGTGTAATTACGATATATACAATTTTAATTTATACCACGTGAGTCTTTCTCACTTGAGAATGTGGACCGGTACCGGTTTGATTCTGTGTCTTCAAGCAATTTTATTTGGAGAAGTTTCACATATCTTATAAGTTGATGTAAAAATACTGTTTGTTTTAGATGCATAAATTTATCATGCTCAGCAGCAAACAACATATCGCCAACTACAGCTTAGAGTAGCTCATTGATATATTAATGCAATAGCCATGTAGCTTGATAATGTCAAACATTGAGAAGTTTTAATTATTGTTGTCAAACGTTATCAAACACAAGGAAAAAAAAACTTAGAAATATACAGAGTCAACCACAAGAATCAACTCATTTAAAGTTAAAACTCAGCTTCACACTAGTACAAACATTCTAGCATAAATGTTTGGCTGTTGAATTGGACCGTTCAAGGTCGCTATCAAGCTAATTTTCAATTAGCAGCTCCACAAATCTTTCTGATAAACATTACCAAGACACATTAATACATACCTTTATCTTGAGTTTTTCTCTATTCTTCCTGTCTTTTCCCTCTCCCTGAAGAACAAATAAATTTTTGTGACATTGTTTTAATAACTTATCTTTTACTGATGTTTTGGAGGGTTGGATACACTCTGCACAACAGCTCATATTACCATTCAGTGAGGTATGTACCGTGGCCACCAGGGGCCCCCAAGAGCAATTTATTTATTTTTCTTTTGCCCATACTCTTGAAGTAAAACAAAACTAACTTGCAAGTAACTTTTCAGCAAGATACTGGACCTTATTTTAAGTTAATAATTCCTTAAAATTGGTAAAAATAAATAAGTAAAATTTATTAATGTACTTGTTCCACTTGCTAATTATTTCACTTATAACAAGGCCTTTTCATCTGCCTTTTGTTCAAAATGTATGCCTAAAAAATGCGATATTTTGCCTAAGTCCTTCATGTTAAACTTTGATTTCATTGTTTCTTTGAAACTGACCAAAACCTCTGTGCTGCTAGCAGCAATGATCAAGTCGTCCACCCAGATGAGCACGATAACCTTCTCATTTTCTGTTTGTTTTCTGTACATGCAATGATCAACTTGGTTCCTTTCAAAGTTGTTTTGTTCAAGGTGATCGTTCAGGAGTTTGTACCAATTTCTCCCTG
>CAEGAE010022391.1:0-20844 GCA_903067095.1 Girardinus metallicus | reverse complement strand
TATATATATATATATATTTCATCCAAATAGAGAAGATTTAGTGCTACAGAATCCAAAGTTTCTGCTGAGTCTCATTTCTTGAAACCAGCGCCTACAAATATTTATTACTATTACATGGTTGTTCATAAACCCAACGTCAAAACATGACCCCATTTCCACGACGCTTCTGATGCAGCAGTGAGGCCTTGTAAATCAGGCTCTAGAGCCAAAACAAATGAGTAAATCAGAGGCATAACCTGCGTGCTGCAGGGTGTAACGTTTCACTGATCGGAGCTGAAAACGGAGAAACATCCACCACCGCTACAGGTTCACCCGGCCTTCCCTCTGAACACAAAAGCTCCGTGCTAGTCAGGGTTTTCTCTTTATTTTGTGCTGAAGTTGCTGATCCCACGAGAGTGGAGGAGCTTCTGTCGTCACCTTTCTGCAGGAATTACCTGCTAACTGTGGCAGTTTACTACCCTTTCTTTCCTTTTTAAATCCTTCTAAGCACATAAATGTTTGGTAAAGTGAAAAATCAAAACAGAAAGATTAATGCTGTGTGACTATATTTAGTTTTAGTTCCTGCTGTTCTGTCAGGTCCCCTGCAACAATCCTCAAACAAACTTAGAGTCTGTTGTCCTCGAACGCTTCTGTTAAAGAGAATACGTGTTGATGTGTCGTCATGTCGATGTGTTGTCATGTTGACATGCTGTCGGGTTTACATATTGTCGTGTTCACCTGTTGTCATGTGGACGTGTTTACATGTTGACATGTCGTTTTGTTGTCATGTTGATGTGTTATCGTGTTGCCATTTCGTCGTGTCGCATCAAGACGTAGCCTTACTCATTAAAGACCAGGGTTGAGTCGGGAAACATATGGGACTGAAGGAAACGTGTGGAAAACAGCAGTCAAAACATCACTCAAGGTACCCCACCCTGAGTGAAACACAGTGGAGGCAGCGTCATGCTGCGGGGATTCCTTTCTGTAGCAGGAGGGCTGAGTTGGTTGGAGAATGAAGACAAATACTAGAAGAAGAAAACCTGCACAAAAAACTTCAGACTGAAAGTTTCACCTTCCAAAACATTTCAGAATAAATCAGACATTAATAATTTATATTATTTTTTAGAATGGAATTTTTTGACATTAACAAACTGACATAAAATAAAACCTTAAAATAAAAAAAAACTTAGACTCAACAAAGTGTTTATTTGTTTACTAGGTTTCTACATTAATCTTAATTTCAAAATGCTTCAGAAGAAACATTAATCCACGTCTTGTACGTATTGCAGAGCCAAGAAAAAGAAATCTGCAGTGTTGTATAGATTGATTCTCTTCAAAAACTGGACTATTTTGCATATTTGGTTAGTTTATTGTTGAGCAAATAAAAATAAGAAAGGCACAATTTATTTAGTCTGAAAGTTTTATTGAGAAAGAAATATTGAGCCTTGAACTTGGAGATTTGTGCCCTCCTGGCAGAGAGTTTGGACAGCGCTGGTCTAGTCAAAGTTTTGACATAAATCTAGACATAGAATCTGTGGAAAGACTTGAAAATTGATGTTAAAATATTCTCCACCCTGATGTTTGCCCGAGGTTTTAGCTGGTTGATTGATTTTTGAAAACTGTGAATTATTTTCCTGCTTCACAATTATGTTCCTGACCTCATAAAAACCCAGTAAAACACACTGAGATTTGTGAATATAATGTGACAGAATACAGGAACATTTTAGGGGTATGAATACTTTAAGGCAAGGCACATCTTTAAAGGTTGTAATGAGGTTGTTTCATAATGAATCGTTTTTTGTTTTTTTTGGGCTGTAAAGTTGGGCGCCAGAACATCCAGCGGGAACACATTGTTCTTGGAGGTTGAGATTAAACGGGCAGCATTCCTCTGCACAGGCTGCACAGCCGCTCTAATCAGCCAGGATAAATGCTTCTGCGGAACAGAAAGAGCTTTTTGTGACATAAAAGCAGAGTCGGCGTCTCTTCCAGCCAGTTTTCTCCCTCTAAGCTCTTCTCAACTTGTCAATGAACCTTCACCCAGATTCCTCTTCTGGTTGCATAAAGCCCGGCTCCTTTCTTCATGCATTCAGAAGAAATGGAGGTCAGCTCAAACATCCGTCAGCAGATGAATTATAACTGTTACAAAATGTTATTGACACAGAAAGAAAACAGAGGAGGATCCTGAGAGCTTCTGTAATGCGACCCATGTGGGAGTTTGTGCGGCTGTGCGGTCGGTTCTGGTCATGTGACTGAGCTCCGTCTCTTTTGCTCTTTCTTGCAGCATGAGCTGTACATCAGAGCCTACCACATGCTCAGCGACTTTCCCCAGGTGAGTGTCACGTAAACAGGAAATACTGCAACGGCACACGGTTTGGGTTCATGAGATCAAGTTCAGCATTTCTCAAGGGAAGGAGGCGAGGGAGGTGAGGGATGTCATCTACTGTTAAAAACATGGATTCACCTGAAAACAGCAGCTGCATGGTTGGTTCATCTGCTCTGAATCAGAAAACAGAAGTTTTAGCTTCAAGGTTAGAGAACATTTAGGCAAATTTCTCTTTTGCACAAAATTTCATCAAATTAATAAAAAGAAAAAAATCATTAGTAGTGTAGATCACGGATGTTCAAAGTGCAGCCTGCGAGCCAATTTTGGCCCTTTACATAATGTGCTGTGGCCCCGGAAACCGGCCACTGTTCAGTAGTTGAGCAGATCTGGCCTGTAAGCAGGTAATTGATGCAGATTGACTTTTTGTTATCTTTTAGACATTTTTGCAGATAAAATTGTGTTTAAATAAAAAATAATTTAGGCACGAGGTAACTTATCATTTATTAGCAAGATTCAAGCAATCATCTTCATTTTGCAGTAAATTGAACCACAAACATTGATTTGGGTGAAGAAATCAGTCAGCTTTACAAAAGTTCATTTTGTTGTTGAGGAGATATAAAAACAACACAAGAACTTTATTTTGATGAATATATTTTTTACTTAATGTTTGTGGCCCTCAAGTGCTTTTAGGGTAACAACTTTGACTTCCATGGCATGAAGTTTGTACACCCCTGTTACAGATTATTTGGTTTATCCCGTCATGGACTAGTGAAGCTAATCTGCTTCCCTCCAGCTCAGCTGGTGCATGAAAACCTTTCTACATTTACAATGATTTATGCCACATTTTCTACCAGTTGACTATTTAATTAAAATATTGCATGCTTAGTTTACTGTTGAGCAAGTTCAAAAATATTGTTTTGTTTATTTTCTTTTATTTATTTTAGTTTTTAACAGCAAAAAGCTTTGGACACTGCAGACCTAGGTGAAGCTGTGTCTCATTTTTACTTCGGTCTGCCGGTTAATAAGCATTTTGTAGATAAGGTGCCAATAAAAAGTATTCATCTCTTTGAATGTTTTATCTTTTTTATTTCTCTTACAAATCAGTTATTATCAACCAAATTTGTCTTTTCTGATTAAAAAGTTTACAAAAACAACATTTAATGTCAAAATGAAAATATTTATGGTTAAATAAAAAATGTAACATAAATGTGTGATTGCATAAATATTCACCCCCTTCATGTTAGTATTTAGTAAATGCACTTTTGGTTGCAATGACAACATTTGTCAATGTTCAGGGCCTTGGAAATTGTTTTCTATCCATCCCCTGACTTTGCAATACATTTCCATAATCTTCTCTCTGATTGGTTGTAGCGTTTCTTTGTGCTGTATTGGCAGCCATGAATACTGGTTCCTTTTTATTGCAGTTACTGGAGACAGTGATCTCTGTTCCACTCAATCTGACTATAAGCACTAATTGACTGGACCTGGGTTGAGTTGAAGGAAGTGAATATTTATTCAGTCACTTACTTTGTTATTTTGTGTTATTATGCAGAAATCAGGTTTCATTTTGACATTAAAGTTGTTGTTTTTTTTGTCAAAATCATTTTGTTGCTCATGGTTGATTTGTACAAGCAGTAAAAAGGGTAAAACATCCAAAGTGGTGAAAAGTATTTATAGACACTGTAGTTTACTTAAGCTCAGCATCACATCCTGCCAGGAAAAAATGATTATTGGAACAAATGGGAGTATTTTCTTCTACAGATGGACTTATTGGGTTCGTCTTTACAACCACTTCAAATTTCATCATGTAAAACAAAATTCCTTGACTGAAGGAAATAATTTTCAGATTCAATGTGAAGTTTGTTTCTGTGGACAGATCAAGGACCAGGAGGTCGAGGCTCGCTTCTGTAAACTGGTGCAGCAGCTGCTGGACGACCACAAAGACGTGGTGACCATGCTGGCCCAGGGCTTCAGGGAGTGTCGACGACACATCCAGGCAAGAGCTGCACTCTGATCGTTATTACTATTTACTGGAGTAATTATGGTTGAGGGTTTAAAGACAGAAGGACCAGGAGCCTCGTCGGTTACCGTTTCTGTTTTCTCCGTCTTCCAGGATGAGACCATCATCAGGAACTTCTTGGATACAACGCTGTGTTCCCGTCTGGGAATACGAATGTTGGCCACACACCATCTGGCTCTTCATGAAGAAAATGTATGCCTGACTGCTACATGAATTAGTATTTATATAGAGAGTTTTCAGACTTTGTATCTGTAATAAAATAAAGTGCGAGTATTGAACTAATCCGCTGTAAAAACAGAAATATTGAAAAATTCCACGAAAGTGGGCGGAGCCCAGTGTTAAATAGGGGCGTGGCCATATGTGGGGATGAGTGCAAAGGGTTAAGCGGGGCTGTGGCTAGGAAGAGGGAAAACACTGTAGATTTTGTCGCTATATTTAGCAACTTTCAGAGCTTTTCTAGGACTTAAAAACAAGAAGTGGCTTGAGACAAATCCAGAGTTTTTTTGTCGTTATTGAGACTTTGCTGACAACCTTTGACTTGCCGTCAGAGGGCGCGTGTCTCAGTGAGATGATTATATACCTGAATGGTTGTGTGACGTAGACGTCAACCAGGTTGCACCATTGTTACCAATAGAAGAATTCGACTGCAGTAGCCTCCATTCAAGCCAAAGAGGGCAGCACTAAGGCAGCTTTTAACAAATATTGCAGAAGTTAAGAAGAAATGTCACAATTTTCCGACCGCGTATTAGGGCCACTGAACGTAGGAAAAAAAAGAAGAGTAAATTTCAGCCAAAAGTTAAAAATCTTTGACTTTTAAGATTAATCTCAAAATTTCTGCTTTTTTCTAGCAATTGTTTTTGACTTTTCAAACTCAAATATGTACTTTTTTAATACGCTGTCGTACATTTTACACAGAAACATAAAGATAGTGCCCAATTTATACAGCTTATCTCCAATAAAAGGTTGACTTGGGGTTTAGTCTACAGAGCAGTTTTGGTCTCGGATCTAAATTTTGACAACAGCCTAACGTGAGTTAAAAAACATCACCAGAATAAAAGTTCTCCTTCATTTCCAGTAGGTTAAGTCACTGCAGCTGTGCTTACTGTAAAAAATAACCAGACAGTTTCAGCTCATCCTGTTTCTCTGCTCTAGAATTAAATCCCTGAGATAATCAGGAACATTTAAATCTGGACTGGAAGCATTTATTCCTTTGTGCCTCTTAATGTCTGTACTTTAATTTAATTTTATTATTTCTTTTTCCTTTGAGCACTTTGGGTTGAGATAATTGGTGCTCTAGAATAAAACATACCTTTTCTGATTTTTATAGTTGATTCTGGTTTGATAAAGTCTATAAATAAAAACCGATAATTTAAAGAAGCTGATGGTTTATCAGGTGTTTTTCTGTGACAGGCATGAAATTTCTCCCATTTTTGTTTCCCAGGCGGATTTTGTGGGGATCATTTGCAGACGCCTTTCTCCTAAAAAGATCATCGAGAAGTGGGTGGACTTCTCCAGGTGAGTTTGTTTGCTCAGCGCCGTCAGACGACTTCCTGTTGCTTTCAGCTCTTTTATTGGCAGAGGAAGGTCAGAGGTCAGCTGGTAAACACATGTGAGTGATATGAGCCATCACTCTGTTTACCATGAGTCTTCCTGTCCAACGGTGCTTCTGGAATTCATCAGAAGCTTCCTGCTGGGTTTGGTCCGCTCTTCACAGCCATTTGGAGGATTTTCCTTTTAAATCGAGGCACAAATCAGTTATTTAGTTGTTTTAAAATGCCTTAGTGATAATTTTACTGTATTTTTGGTTCAGACGTTTGCTCGGCGGGCAGGACGATGTAAATGTTTTAAAATTTAGCCTGATGTGAGTCAAGTTTAAAAATGTGACTTTCCTCATCATCTTTGCACTGATTCAGGGATTCAAAATTCTGATTGGAGTTATTTTACAGTTCTGATTTGTGGGTTGTATTTCTGACAGCATGCAGTATTTTTGTGCTCTGAGTAAGCTGAACAAATGCAGAATGTTCATTAATATTCAAGACCTGTTGAGTTTGTCGGAGCAGTGACGTTTATGGAGTCTAAATAGTTACTTTTCTTCTGAAAAGAACATTTCAAGATGTGATTTCTACAATAGTTTGGCTACAAACACCGATAGTGACGATTGGACGAATATTTGAAGTGTTTGGTATGTTTTAGTTATTATTTAATGGAAGACTTTAATAGACATAGTTTCATTGTTTACACAAAGTCAGTTTATGTAAGAAAACTTGTAAGGTTGTTCTTGTTTGTTTTAACACCAACCTGCCAGCAAAACTAGAGATGGAAATTAGCCTCTTGGCTTTAATCTCATGTATTTATGTGCTAATCTTTATTAATCTGTATTGAAAAATAAACACAGCTGAAGATAAGTACTAATCAAAGCATTTTTTTCCTATAAAATCAGATTTATTTCAGTAAAAATCACTAATTTACAGTGTCAAAGATATGAAATTGGAACAAGCTGCTTTTCACTACTTATTAGATTAGATTAGATTAAAGTATAGTTGTTGTTTTTTTTTGGCCATTTTTAGTCATTCAAGTCAAAAACACACAACGCGGAAAAAAAACAACCAAAAATGAATCTAGAAATGGATAATAAACAATATTTGAATTTCTGTCAAGGCAAGAAGTCGAGGTGTGGACGGAAAAACGTGTTAGTGGAAGTGAGCCTTTACTTTTTTATTATCGTGACATTATCAAAATCACAACAACAACAATAAACATAAAAAAGAAAAAAAAATGTAAAGGGTAAAATAAAACAAGAAAAGACAAAGGAAAATACTACTTACAGCAGCAGTGTTATAATACTGCAGGATAGATGGAGAAACGGTCATTGTGGTTCATTCTCTGTGGCGTGGACAGGCGTCTGTGTGAACACCAGTACGGTAACTCTCCCCGGGTCCGGATCAACGGACACGTGGTGGCCCGGTTCCCCTTCATCCCGCTGCCGCTGGACTACATCCTGCCAGAGCTCCTCAAGAACGCCATGAGGTAACAGACCGGAGCGCCAGCTCTCATCCTGCCGCTTCGCACAGCCACATCAAGGAGGGCTTATCTTTATGTATTTTTGAACAAATATTTAGTAAATTTGGACTTCGGTGCAGGAGAACTGATGGAGGTGGGGATTAAAGATCTGTGGATGAAGGGTGAGGGATGTAGGACGATGGATAAATGGGTTAAAGTGGGGGAATGATGGTGGGAACGCAGGATAAATAAAGGAAGTAAAGAGGGATTAGTAACGAATGATGTTTGTAGGAAGGAGACATGAAGACTGAAAGATTCAACTGTTTCTTTTTCTCTTCTGAAACTTTGTAGCCTCCCTTACAGACAATTACTAAAAACTTTTCAGTGAGCAGAAGATCCATTGAAAGTGGTTTAAAAAAAAAAAAAAAGGGAAAAAACGTTTAGTTTGATGGTTTTTAGGCTCTAGAAACAATAAACTACTGAATTGATCTCCTGTGTCTTCAGTGACTCAGAAATGTTTTATTTTTGTTGTCAGGGGCAACATTTCTGTTAGTGTTTGACTTTTTTACATTGATGCTCCTCCTTCAGAGCCACCATGGAGAGCCACCTGGACACTCCGTACAACGTCCCCGATGTGGTCGTCACCATCGCCAACAACGACATCGACTTTGTCATCAGGTCAGTGGCTTCAGGTCTAAGAGCAAGAGTCCAGCTCTGTGACCAAGTGTTGGCCGCAAGATGAATGTTTACCAAAAAAGAGGAAACTTGTGGCTCGCATTAATATTCAGCTAGCTGGACTTTAACTGGGCCATTCCAACACCTGAGCATGTCGCATGTGGTCACCGGGCAGGAAGTTGAGCTCCGATTTTATCGTCCTGTATTTAAACTCAGGCATCTTCTCGACGTCCCTATCCCTGCTGAAAAGCAACCATCCTCTCAGACATGAGGTCCCAAACAGCGTTAGCTTCTGACCGCACAGACAAACGCTACAAAAGACGCAAAGAAAGTTTGACTTTTACAATGTTTTTTTCTCTGTTCAGTCATTATTACATTCATGCTGCCTCATAACTTCTGATTTTACATGAGTTCTGTGGTGGGAATATTAGTATCAGGTGTTTAATTAAGACTTTATTAATCTTAATTAATTGATGAACAATTTTTCATCACAATCCTTTGCTTTGATTATATGAAAATATGTTATATTTTATAGCAAGCACACATTATTTAATCTCTGCTGTTCTCATGGTTTTATGCAGCAGCTTTAGCCTTTTGGTCTTCTTGTCAGAAACTTTTCCATTTTGCTTGAGGAGCAAAGCAGCTCCAGCCAATCAGGAAGATGAGCACTGCAACATTTCTACAAGTTATTTTAACAGATTAGATTTTGTTTTTAAATAATATAGAATTAAAAAAAATTACATTAAAAAAGTTTATTCGATTCAATTTTCTTATTCTGCGATAGACTGGCTTCCTGTCCAGGGTGACCCAGCCTTTTGCCCGTTGACCGCTGGACATAGGCAGCAGCGCCCCCTCCTGCTGGTAGGGGGATAAGCGCTCCACAATGAAAATGAATAAATGGATGAGATTTTCTTATTTTTGCAATCTCCCCAGCTTTCTGAAGCTCGTCTGGCGCCCCCTAGTGACGCCCACTTTAAAAACACTGCCCTAAGTAGACAGTGTAGTCGATATTTTTGGCATAAAGGCCACATTTGTGGAGTACACAACTAATATTTGTCATCACAACAGTTTGTCTCAAGCTGTTTGACTTTGTCTGAAACCGTCTGCTGGGTTCCTTGGCCTTTGTGCTGCTGGTTGTTCTTTAAAGGAGAAACAGAGCTGCTGCATAAAAGGGAGTGAAAGAAATCTGAGTTACTATGTTCAGGTTTTGATTTTCCTCATGTCTTTTTGCTGCCCGTTGATGCCCTCTTGGTTAGTCAAATAAAACCCCCCAAAATCCATGGAAGTTAGTAGTTGGAGCATCATAGAAAAATGAGTATCTACAGGTTAGGAGTAATAGTGGTGAAGACATCTAACCCGGCCTGGTGACTCCAAACAGCAGCTCTGCTTTGCACAAATGCTCAAACCCCGTTTAAAGTGGAAGTACGTACCGTACCATCTTACCAGCAGTACATCGTTTTATTGCAGCAACACATTGTTTAAAACGGTACATCATTTTACCTGCGGTGGTTTCCTCTGGTGACGGTTATAATTTGTGTGCGTTCAGGATTTCAGATCGTGGCGGCGGCATCCCTCACAAAATAATCGACAAGGTGATGGATTACCACTTCAGCACTGCCGAGGAGAGTGTGCAGGACCCCCGCATGAGCAACCTGTTCAACAGCATCACTAACAGCGGGAACCAGTCCAGCCCAATGCACGGGTAAGACTGGGACCTGCAGATGCACCCTTTCTGTTTTTTTCCATTTGTCACTAATCTGTTCTACTCCTGCAGATTTGGTTTCGGCTTGCCCACATCCAGAGCCTACGCGGAGTACCTCGGCGGCTCCCTGTCCGTACAGTCCATGCAGGGCATCGGCACCGACGTCTACCTGCGTCTGCGCCACATCGATGGCAAAGGAGAAAGCTTCAGAGTGTAAAAGTCACTCCCTGTAGGCCCAAACGAAGGAATCAGGCCAAGTTAGAGGGTTTTCTACCACGTGAAGGCAGGTAGAGATGAGGTAATATGTCTGCTGAGTGGCAGCCTTCAGATCACTCTGTCAGATCTTCTTTGTTTCGCCTTTTACTGATTATAAGCTATGTTAGCTCTCGATTTAATGATTTTGATTGTCTTTTGTGTTTTGCACCCTGTGGCATGTCGTCTCTTAAGATTTGGCAGTTCATAAATTCTTGAATGTTTTCTCTTAAAAGAAGAAGCTTCATCATTAAAGAGCTTCACGTTGATGTTTGTTGTTTCGAAACACTCCAAGTCCGTCAAGGTCAGCTCACAGGTTTCATGAATCATTACCACATTTAGTGTTTTTTTTTGTTAGTTTTTTTTTTTTTTTCAAAATCTAAAGCCTACCAGGGAAAAACGGTGAGTTTCAAAGCAGTAAATGAGTTCAGACCGCGTCGTTAGAGTTAAAGGAGTTTTGAATCTTGTGGTTTTAATAAAAAACGCAGAAGAAACGTAAAATATTCAAACTGCCGTAACTCAAGTTGCTTTCAGTCTCTGTTTCTGCTTAGAAGAAACTTAGATCTGTTTTCTGGACTGGAGATGTTCATCTGCCTTACTGTACACCTGAACTGCATGTTGACTTTTTACTTTCCTTTTTTTAAAATTTTTTTATTCTACTGTCTGATGCCTTCATCGGTTCATACAGATGCACAGCGTAGCATTCAAACACATCCGTTTGTTGGTTTTCCACTATTAGTAGATTTTGTGTGGTGATGCTTGGCTCTCGCACCGATCACAGCCGTTTTTGACATTTCTGGAACAACTCACAAGCTAACAATATACCGGAGAAGTGTTTAACTTTTTCTTTCTAAGTGTTGGAGTTTCGTTAGAAGTTTGTGGTCTTTGAGGTAGGTTCCCATTCGATCATGTTTATGAAAAGCTAACCAACTGAGTTTGTTGCTCTATAATACTTTTATTTTTTGCTAATTTGCATTCATTTGGCCAAGTAGCAGCTCGAGTCAGTCGGGTTTCCAGTGAGGGGGAAGTGTGCACACCTCCAAATTGGGCATACGGTTGCTGGGAGTCCGGTGGAAATGATCAAATTTTCCATCTGGACTCAGATCTGCGAGCCCAGCCAAAATACATGGAAGGTTATGAATGTTGTTGATGGAACCCTGTATCTGCATTGTCTTATTATGCTCATTCAAAAACACTGATTGTATTTCTTCTTCTACAGTACGGACAAAACTGCTGGTTGGGGTACAGAAACCTCTCATTTAAAGGAAAGTAGCACAGACATAAAGCATCCATGTTGGATTAATAAGGCAAATAAAGGTAGAAAACAGAAATTATTAATTTAGAGTTCTCTAAAAAGATGTTGTAATATTAGATTTAGCAGATTTCCAACATCTGGTCTCAAAGTTGGGAGGGAAAAGAAAGCTAAGCTGGCTACGTTGTGTTCTTGAATGCACAAAAGTGACTAAACTTCCCCCCTTCAGTCAAAGAAATGGTTAAAAAGCCTTGATTCATGTGGTTTAGAAACTTACAACATGGTAAACACTATGAGCACTCCCATGATTGTGGCAAACATTCCCCAGAGTGGTGCTGTTGTTATGCAGCAGATCCTTCTGAATGCTACTTTTACATTTTCTTTTTCCACGTAGCAAGACTTATAACAGCTGCATTCACTGTCATCCTTCCAATGTGAAAGGGCATCAGGAACCCAGCTTAATCCCACATGTTTGCAGCTTTACAGTCTAAAAACTCTCCAAAGTAAAGTTTGTTTGGTTTTTTTGTTTTTTGAATAACATAAAAACCACAAATAAGATGCTCAAATATTTTTGATTACCAGTTTTACTTGCTTTCAAATATCTCCTGGGCATTTATAAAGTTTACACAGATTTTTAAATAAATTGTTGGCTTGTGAGGTGTTGCGAACGTATTTTTATTTGTAGAATAGAAAACATTTACTTTCATTTTTAAAAGGCTGCAGTATTTATTTCTCACCTGATTAGTAAGAAAAGAGAGAATCATTATCAGTACTTACATTTCTTGGTTAAATGGTGTATAAGAACTAATGTTTTTAATGTAACTCCAAAGGTCTTGGAAGTTATAAAGATGGGGAAAAAAATGTAGTGTAAGCCTATAAAGCATTAATAGTTTATTAGCATCCTTATTCCAAAATATTGCTGGAACAATGTTGAAGGGAGATTTTCATTTTGACGGTGCAATAAAATGTGCACTGATGCCCTCTGCTGGTCTGAAAGAGTTATAGCAGGGAGAAAACTGAAGATAAAAAGGCTATTTCTTTCTTTCCCTATTTTCTTTTTCATTTTGGAATCGGTTACTAGATTTCTAGGTTAAAATAAAAGATTATTTGAAAAAAAAGAGTTATGATACTGAAAAATATGCTGTCATGAGGAGTTTTGTCTTCTGGACTAACGCTGGTTTCTCGTGAATTTTGTTTTGTTCAAGATTTTGTAGAAATTAAATTTTGCCTGTTCACATCTTTGACTCTTAGCTTTCTTGCAACACATAAAGTATGATTTCATATTATATGCATTATCTTTGGATAGTAAAATATGATGTTCGTTTTTCTAGCATACGTGCTATATCGTATGAACCCCCCAGTGTAGTACGGCATCCCATGACGGCTTTTCCAACAACACACAGCATAGTATTAATTGGATGAATCAATTATTCAAGTAATTGTCATTACCATTATAGCTCCCGCCACGACAATTTAGCTGACCTTAATATTTTCCATGTTTTATTTTTGCCATTATTGTTACACTTAGTGTTCATATGTGTGTGATGGACATTTCTAGAAATACAGAACAAATCGCGTCCCGTACATTTAACACCAAATACGGGACTATTCCCTATTTTACGGGACGGGTGGCAACCCTAATTATAAGTCAACCTGCCAACACATGGAAATTAGCCACTTAGCTGTAATATATTGCATTTGCCTATAAATGTTAATATGTAATGTCCCATTTCTAAAAAAAAACGGATTTGAAACAGCAAATAAAAAAATTAACTAAAAAGGAGGATGTCTGTGTACATATGAACAAATTGATTGACAGCGTTGGTGGGCGTGGCCAAACCTGTCAACGTTAGGACACAGGCTAACATTGTTAGGACACAACAGTGTTAGCTTAACAAGGACATTTCAAGGATAGCCAGTGCTAAATTGCGTGAGCAAAAAAAAAAAAAAAAGAAAGTAAGGTTGCATATGCAGTAAATGGGCCTACTGCACACGATCTACAATTATTCATTTAGTCTTTGGACTGAATTTCTTTTGCAGGTTGATGCAGTAAAATGATGCCGAGATTCTTTCTGACGCATCTTTTCCACGGCTATCGGTTCCACTCTTTGCCTCCATGTCGACTTCTCTGTGACTGAACAAAGTCGTCACACAAGACAAAGAAAACATTGACCTTTGTTTTATTGAGCGGTACATTCCAGGTTCTGACCCGTGATCTCTGCAGAACCCAGCTGGGCCCACAGACATGAAACAAACGGATCGAGTTGCTGATGACTTTACAGAACAGACAAACAGAAAAAGTGCACTTTTTTTTCCTTCTGAGAACAAAAAAATATAAATAAAAATGAACTGAGCAGTACTTTGGTCTGTCGTGTTTTTTTTTTTTTTTTTTGGAATGTGACAATAATTTGGTTCATGTTCCTTAAAAAAATAAAATAAAATTTAAACAGTTTATCCAGCAAACTCAAGGCAGTTTTTCTCTAAGGCAATAGGAACAAGTTCAGATACTGAAGCATTTCAAACAGCATACAGGCGGGTTTGTTTCCTCTGTAACAGGCAACAGAAGAAACTTTCAGAAACTATAAAAGCACAGTGAAGTCAGTCAGCTCTGGGATCATTTAATCTTTTTAAAAGTTATTTAAACTTATCTGCTCTGAATCAGTCACCTTGCAGAACCAGAGGAGAAACACTCAACCGATGATGAGAGAACAGGAAGTAAACATTTCATTTTCAGAGAATGAAAAAAAAATGAAACTAAATTATTCACAGCCCGCAATCATTTCTCTAACTTTGATGATTCTGACTCACAGCCAATAAAAATCCACAATTCGCTTTCTGAAAATCTAAAATATCACATCAGACCTTCCTGGAAAAGAAGATGGCTGTTCAAAGACCGGTTTATCCAAGCAAGGTGAAGTAAGATTAAGTGGAAGGAAAAAGTGTGGAAAAAAGTTCATTAGACTGGAAGTTGGCTATGCTTATTGCCTTTTTTTGTTTTTGTCTAAACCACTCCAAAACCAGAGACAACTACAAGGAAGCTTTAGAGCCCTTCATGCTTGAAAATAACAAAAATTATTTTAAGACGTTCTTCTGGTAAAATTGCGGCTTTATTCTGCTAATATTATGACTGTATTCTCAGAAGTAAACAAAAAATTCTCATATAACTCAGAAGGAATGATTGGAATAAAAACAACCTTATAAAATGATTTCCCTTTTTTTTTTTGGGTGTGAAGTTGTTCTACATTAGTTATTAAACATAATTTGCGCATTTTCTCAATCATATTCTAATTTATTGAGCTGTAACTGTCTGCTGGTGTGCAGAACCAGAACCGTCACAGTTCGATGGCTGATGAAGAGAACGACGACGCAGCAGCGGAAAACCAAACGGAAAATCTCATCGGATCTTTATCCTTCTGGATTTACTTTGTACGGCGCCCCCTAGGGGACGTATGGGATGTTATTTCATTTGCGTTTCCTCGCAGCAAATCAGCAGCTAAACTCTGGTCTACTTTGTAACAACATTTACATCTTTAAGGAGCCTCAGTGTAAACGTCAAAAAACATTCTTAACTCTTTAGTGCAGAAACTAGTTAAAAATTCATCTGTTAATTCATGTTCAAGTTTGTTTTTGTAGGACTGCAGATAAAAAAAAAAGTCCCTTAATTAAAATAAACCACAACTGAAAATAACTAAAATAGTCTAAATAATTTAGATTTATTTATTACTGAAAGTATTTGTTGTGTTTATTCTTTAGAGATTGAAATTTCATGTTTGACCTGTTTTATTTTGGCATTTTGCACAGAAGTTTGAAGTGTTTCCATCTCAAAGAAGAGAAATATAAAAAACTTCAGAGATCTAAAAGGAGATATTAACATACAAATAAATGTCTTACTAGTTGTAGCAGAAAGACTTTTAGTATTCAAGATGCTGCGTGAAACAACTAGTAAACACATTATTGTATGATGGCGTGTTGAAAAAAACAAGAGTAAATGTCCACCAAAAAAATACAGACATTTTTAGATCGATCTCAAAATTTTCTAGAAAAAATAAAAATATTTGGAAATTTCTGAAATGTCAAAAAATTTGCAAGAGAAAACTCAGAAATTTTAAGATGAATCTGATAATTTTTCTAGAAAATCCTGGAGATTTCTGAGTTTTAAAAGTCACAAATATTTGCCACCTGGAAATATTCAGAGTTTCAAAAGTCAGTAAGCTGCATGTGGAAAAAAAAAGAAGAAAAAGACGCAGTAAACGGGCATGTTATGGAAGAGGAAGATGTTCAACTTTTGGAAATTTCAGAAGTTCCAAAAGTTGAATATTTTTGATTTTTGAAACTCGTAAATTTCCAAGTTTTTTTCTGAATATTTCTAAGTGTTTTGGCATAAATAACTCCGTTTTTGTCCATCTACAATGGCCATAATCCACCATCATAGGGATCGCACAAGATAAAAATTCCCCATGTTCCCTGAAGGGCACCATGGAAACGTAACATTGCTTCTGACAGGAAGCATGCGAGGAGCTTTGGCATCTCTTCATCAATCCAACTAAAAGCCCACCTGACTAAATGAGAACTCTCTTTGGCTGAGCGTGAAAACCAGGTTGCTTCGAACAGAAGCTGCAATTCAAATCCTGAAAGATTCCACTGATAAGAAGAGATGAAAACAGGAAGTTGCTCATTTCCAAACGAAGCTACCGTTGTAAATCAGAGGCAAAGCGCATTTTGGTACGGAATAGCCCTTTTTGTTGTCTGTAAACTTTTCATAGCTTTGACTTCAACAGGCCTGCAGATCAGGCCAGGATTCGCAAATCGTTCCCTTTAGAAGAACTTGGCATCCGAGGCCCACCTCTGTAAATATCCAACATGGCGGAGTCTGTAGCGCCGCTGAGTCCCATCCTCACACCGTCTGCAGGCCTCTCTCCTGGCCGTCCAGCTGCACCTTGATCTTGTGCAGTTCCTCAATCTCCTGGTGGTGGCGCTCCGTCTTGTGGCCCACCAGAGAGCGATAGAAGTGGATGGTGAAGATGAGGAAGATGATTCCCACCGGGACCATGATGATGGTGGAGGCCAGCGCCGCCTGCCAGCCGCCGCTGGAGCTGGTGGGGGTGGTGGTGGGGGTGGTGGGGCATTCCTTGGCGTCGTTCTTGGATCCACGGTCGACGGGCAGGAACTTGATCCAGCACAGGAGCACGACCTCGGCCAGGAACAGCAGGATGCCCAGCGCCGTGGAGAACCCCCAGGCCAGCTCGATGTAGTGGTGCATGCGCTCGTGCGGTGACTCGCTGACCGAGTTGAGGTTGTGGATGTTGCTGACGGCCTCCACGTTGGGCAGGATGCAGGTGCTGATGAGCAGGGCGAAGAGGTGAACGGCCACCAGCACCGTGGTGCACACGGCGAAGGAGATGAGCAGCTCTCGAGGGTAGCTGTACTTAAAGTCCAGCTCCACCTCCACCATGGCCACCTGCAGCACAAAACCCCGTTAGAACAAAGACGCAGCGATGCCATATGAATATCTGTATCAGCCCTGATGTTGAAAAATAATTCATAGCAGGTTAGGGGTTGGCAATATGGACTTTTATCACTACATTCCATGGTACTATTGTGGTAAAAGTGACAATAAAAACATTTTATTACTTCTTTTTTAGGTAACTGTATGGCTGCGACTGTGTCACAGCAATTATAGTCCCCACAAACACAAATAACACTATCAGGACTTTAGGACACGTTCACATCGAGAAATGTTGTTTCACTAAACTGTAACATTAACTGGAATTGATCATATTTTCAAATGTATTAGTATCTCGTTTGAACAAACAGTGGAGAAAATAGTAAAACTACAAATCCCAACGACGCACACAAGCTTTTAAACATCGTGATTTGGAATATAGCAGAACTATAAATCAAAGTTCTTACCGTGAAAAGAAATATATCACATAAATAGTAAACGATACGATACGTGCCCACCCCCAACCTTCAGTACAAAAACGAAGCCACCAAGAGGAAACCTGCAACCATTTCCTGGTTTCAGGGATGAGTGGTGACATAATGGTGAAGCAAAACGTTTTCCGGTCTTTAAGTCCACACAAAAGCCAAACACAGACTTCCTACAGAAAGTGGTTTGTTTGTTTTAGACGTACCATTGCGAAGCCAGACAGCAGGGCGGAGGTGCGGCTGCTGGCCTTCAGCTTGGCCCGGCTCAGGTAGAGCTTCCTCCAGGACAGGGCCTGGACCGAGTGGTGGTTGGAGCTGACCAGCTCCAGGTAGCTGCGCCGCACCCAGTCCCTGTAGTCCATGCCCCCGTTGTCAGGAGGCGGCGGCTCGGAGACCCCGGGGACCGGGGAGCCCATCTGCACGCTCAGCTCCCGGCTCATGGCACCTGGAGGACAAAAACACAGAAACACCGTCATCAGTGCATCGTCTTTATTTACCCAGTGGGGTAAATAAAATCATTTAAGATTTTTTTTTTTTTTTAAATGACATTTGTGAAGTTTCACAAATGTTACAATTTGTCCTGTTTGGAGATTACATGAATGCATTTTGTTCGGGGAATGATTTAAAAAACATATAGAAAAAAATACGGCTTGTGAAATGTCTGAACTTCATGACTGATTTAAATACAGTTATCGACAAACTGGAATAAAAACAAAATTGCCATGATTGTTGGTAACGGGAGGATCTGTCTAACGACTGCTGTCCCAATGAAAACTCATTTAACTTATTATACAACAAACTGATTTATTGTGTGCATCGTATATTGTTAACCTATTTATTGAGAGAGGGACAGGTTTAGACAAACCTTTTCTCTTCTTCCTCCTGTCTTCTCACTTGTGTTGATTATGTTTGTAGATGAAACGAGTTGAATCAAGTGAATAAACTGACTGATTGCTTTTCACTTCACTACTAATCACTTCCATGTGTTGCTCAATGAAGAAGTGAAGGCTGCAGAGATTGAAGGCTTCAACCCAGTAAGAAGATTTGAAGAACTGACAAAAATGTGGATAAAACACACCAAGGTTAGTGAAGCAGGAATTTACGAGCAGCAGCATTTTATCCCACGGTCCTCCGGCCCACGTCAGAGTCCTGGCTTCTGAACACCAGCAGCTATTTTTGACCGTCTCCCAGCGGTTTTGCAGTCTGTGTTCTCCTGTCAATCAGCTGCTCCCAACTCCAAGTTTCTATTCATGTCATCAGTAAGGACCTGAAATATTCCCCACAATCCTCGGCTAAGCTTATTAGGACACAGAGTCGGTCCGTCACAGGAATGTTTTACTTCTAGTTGCTTGTGAAATTCCAGAGGAGTCGCCGTGGGAATTAAAGAGGAAACAGGAAGACAAACATGAAGGAAAACAAACTATCTTCCAGCAGTACAAGTACCGTGAAAGGAAAAATTTGAGCAAATTTTTCAAATAAAAAAATGCATAATAAATATTATTACACTGCAAGATGTTATGCTGTTATGTTGGTGTTACTGTTTTGAATAGAATAAATACAAATAACCTTTACCCGGGCGCCTTCACAGATCCTTTGACACAACAAACTGCACTTTTACTGGATATTATTATGCAAACATATTTCTTTACAGTTTTTGATGAATCCTTATATTACTTGCAATCTTCGCTATTTCTTCTGAATTTTAAACCCTTAAAATGATGGTTTTTAGAAAAGACAATCTTTTCCAGCCCATCACACATGTGTAAACGGATCAAGTCAAGTTTTTGTTTCATGTATAAAGTTGTTTATTAAATAATTGCTCCATTTGAGACCTTGGCATAGAAAACTACAGAATAAATATTTATGAATCTTTGGAGATTTTAAGCCCTCAGGTTAGTTTTAGCAAATATAGGCTCTCTTTCCATGTTCATTTTAGAAAACAAATACATACTATTGATGTTTTCACTCGAGTTTAGTATATTTATTAAAAAAAAAATATATGCAAATTAGTAGACTCAGAGAAGTCTGCTATTTTGACGTAATGACACAATATCTTCAGCTAGTGGAAAAACAATCAAATAAAAAAAAAACTGAAGGGATTTATATATTTGTAAAGGGAGCTGGTTTTAGAGAAAGTAGATTTAAACCGCAGTGTCGTGTTTATTCATCAATCCGAAACTGTTTCCCTGAGTTTGGAGGACAGACAGTTCAGATATCAGCTCCTTTACGCCTTCAAGTATATTTAGAAACCTGCTGGAAGGTAGCAGGATACGTTTACAGACTTATATAGAAAGTTAGTTAAAATTACTACGGCTATCCAAGTTCTACTATGAAAAGCGGACAATTAAAAGAAAAAAAAAAAAGCAAATACATTTAAGCAGCTTACGTTTAAAGACAAACAACGCAAACTCCTCGGCAAGTTTTCAGGCAATCTAAAAAGACTCCTCTTGCTAGCTAATATAGCTAATAAAGGAACTGTTTGAAAACAGCTAAATTATCAAGTTTTTGGTGAAATGTATTAATTAAAGTTCATTTTTCTTACCTGTTCACAAAGGTGCCTTCGGAACCTCAGATATAAACTGAACCGCTGTTGGAGAAAGTAAATTATCCCGCAGTTCCGACCAGGTTTAGTACGCCGGTTAACGTCTTTTTCTGCAGGCAACGACGGCCTGTTTTTCTGCTTCTGCAGTAAAAATTCTGGTTCCGTCGGTTTAATGTCTGGACCCACACCGAAAAAGCAGACTTCCTTCCGCACTGCCACCTGAAACCCGGTCGCTAAGGTTCGGATGATTTCGGGTGGGACTGAACAGAAAAGGAAAGCTGCAAAAGTTATGGTTCCGGTTTTGTGTGCTGCTTTCAAAATAAAAGAACATACAGACATTGACAAAAACCTGACGTGACGTAAAAGCAGGGGCCTCATTGGTCATTGCTGCTGCTCATTGAGGAAACGCCATATCAGCGTTGTCAGCACTTCCGCCATATTGTAAGTGGCCGGTAATATGGAGCTAAAACTGTCTCATAATTTACAAATGCACGGACCAAGATTCACAAATGCAAAAGGTTCACAAATGCACAAGATGAAATCCACAAATGCACAGAACAAGATCCACAAATGCACAGGACGAGATTCACACTTATATATCTTAATTTACAAGCTCCTTCTGGCCAGTGAGTTGCGCTGCAATTGTGTATGAATTTTGAGACTCCCCCCAACGTCTCAAAATTCACAAATGTCTTTTTTTAAATAAATGGTCTATCTGATTGGGTGATCAGCAACCGATCAGATAACTACCTTGTTTCACCCAGTCATATGAACGAAGCCCCACGTTGGGCTAACCTATGTTTCAGCCAATTACATTAACCCATTCCAACAGCGCCGTAGCCATAATGAAGCACCGACAATTTAGACCTCAGCCTGGCTTCTGGAAGCGACAGAAGAGCAGTAAGTGAATTATCTATCTAATGTATTTAGCTATTTATTCCCACGTTATCATTATTAATGTTAACCGATAATCAGAAAATGGAAGACCTACAAGACCACTGCTGATCTCCCTCCATCAGGGGCTCCACCAAGATCTCAGCCTGTGGGGTCAGAATGATCACAAGAATGGGGAGCAAAGATCCTAGAACCACACGGGGGGACCTAGTGAATGACCTGCAGAAAGCTGGGGTCAAAGTTACAAAGGCTACCGTCAGTAACACACTACGCTGCC